>CAJPEX010000581.1:0-92599 GCA_905338405.1 Notodromas monacha
AAAATTTCCCCCCCCCCCCCCCCCACTATGACGCCTCATTTTTAGCACCTGTTTTTTGAAAACAAAAAAGGTGCGCATGGTATTCGCGTTGATACGGTACACTATTTGGTCATTTCCTGAGCTCGGAAATCGATGAAATCGTTGGATTTAATGTAGTGTAATTCAATTACAAACCGTCCATACTTGTATGCTGTGTTCTTTCCTCCGCAGCAGTCGTTTGCCCGTTTAAATATGTTTTTTTTTTTAGGCACGTTGCAGGGCACGCTTACACTGTACAAGCGGTCAAAAACGGGTTCACGGAGCTGCGTCTACAACTTTTCAAGAATTCAACTTTGAAACCCTTATTCGAAATTTGGCACGAGCATAAAAACCCAGCAGTACGTCAAATAGCTCATTCGATGGAAGCTACTCTGGTTGCTGTTGATCTCCAGCTGCGTCACTTGGAAAAGTGCTACAAGGAAGGCGGCTGGAAAGCGGCCTTCGAGTATCTTCGTATTCTATTACCGAAAATGCCAAACCTGATTCAAGGTTCCAAAGTCTGCAGACTGAAGTTCAGTGGATTAGATGTAATCGACATGGCAGAGTTGAATGATAAGGATGATTCGAGTGAAGAGGAAGAGTTGAATGGAGGACATGGTGATTGTGGTCAAGAGAAACGCGGAGTGAAGTTCCGAGTGAAACTCGAACCATCGCGCGATGGATCCGGTTTTACGTGGCGAGAGCTTAAAACCATTTTGCTGTTCTATCTGAAGTGTCACGAAGTCAAATACGTGCCGACTATCGATGACGTGGGGGAATTCATTACGAAATGAATCCGACCCACCGTATGGAAAATTATCTAAATACCTGATCCTTCTACGTTGACTTGACTATCCAATCTTTGGAAGCTTCTCTTATTCTTGGACTTCGACGAAAATACTTCGTTTCTGATGTGGAAAGATACGGTGAAGTGCGAAATTTTGATGCTTTTTGCATTTCGGCGCTTTGAATCGAGTGTGATGCACTTTCTAAGTCAAACAGAAGGAATGAAAATTAAGATGGGTTCTCTATATATGCTTGTTTCTCCTCAATTTATTAGATGCACTTTCAGATTTACAAGAAAGTGTGAGGTCTTCGCTGATCGGGAAAGTGGCATGCGGAAAAATTTGGAACTTTTGAAAAATGAATGCTGCTGCGTGCAGCTGAGCGGGTTTATATGATTGACATAAAGTCATTTTTATGATTGTTTTTGGGAGGCGGTTTTATGTCAACGACAACGAGGAACATAAAATTGTCCCGGAAAAATGGAAATGTCTCATTCCTGATCATATTTCCAGCGAAGAAAAAATATTATTCTGGCGATTGTCCCATATACTGTATCTACTCAAGTACCAGCACGCGCCCTTGAGTAAGACACGCAGCATAGTTTTTTTTTAGCTCATATTTTGGTGAAAATTCCAGTGTCCCGTATACTGAGGTTGGGATTGCAAAAAAGGCACGAACTCTTATACTGTACTTCTGAGGAAATCACAAAGTACATTGAAAGCAGAAAGAAAAATTCGCATGGCTTTGTATATGCTATATAACCAATATGTACCGTCCAAGATGTATACCCGATATGTATTCTAGAAATATCGTAGAAATTAGACAAATTTCTTGGCACAATTTATGAGGGTCTTCTGTTCAGCAAAAAATAATTGCCCCAATAATGAGAAGTGTGTGGCTATTGTACGAAATGTATTTTTCGGTGAAACTTGACATTTCTCGGAATCAAGTAAGAAAACATGTTTCTCCTCTTCTGGGCCTTGTAAAAATTTCGAAAAAATAAATTAACGTCATAAGAGCGAAACTTGAGACGTCGCACAAGATAGTTCATTCATCGTAATTTCAATTTAATGAACAGAATCGTTCAAAATTCTCGGACTCAATTCAATGGTTTTTTCGTATTTGCTGAAAGCGGCGCGAAAGCGTGAAGGTGAAGCATTTACAGTATGTGTTTGCTGAATGAAGTACGGTCGAGGTTAACTTCGAATGTGGGCGGCACAATTTTCTGTATTGATATTTTGACCATAGCAACGGCGAAGAGTTCGGGAACTCTGACTGTACACGTTTAGCTGCCATAGTCAACTGACTTGACGAGGAAAACTTTCTCGCTAGCCGTACAATATTTTTCGCACTCAATTCCTGCCTGATTAAGTACCAAATTTGTGATCACTTTTCGTATTGCAGCAGAACCGTATAGTCCCTAGTTTCTTCCGGAAAGTTCCAAACTTGATCGATACCCTTGAGTGCTGATTTTAGGGACTTCAAGGCTTTTATGCAGCAAATGGACTTATTCAGGATAGTGTCTGTGCTGACGGTAACTTTTGCTCCTTTTCATTGATCAAATTGAAAATCATTCGTATAATTGCGTTTCTTTTATTCTTGAACAGAGGGGAATAGCAATGGTCGGAGCTATTAGCAGGCGAGGTGTTGATGGATTACCTACTTTTACTCACGGTACGTTGCAAGGTTTTTATCGTGATATAATGTGACTGAAGCAGGAAGGCTTTTTGAAATCTTCCAGAGCAACATTCCATCCATTGTTTGATAGACGACGTTTCCTATCCTTACTTCATTTCATCTGCTGGAAATTACGATCCTGAAAAACTTTCCGTGGAAATTTGCTCCTCGACGTGTCGTTTGCTCAACTTTGAATTTGCCGGGATCGCAAGTGGGAAATTCTGCTTATGCACAAACGATTCTGGATTTGGTAGGTAATTTTTTTATAACGATTCTTTATTCAGTTCACTTTTTGTTTTCTCCGTCCTCGTGCATGAATTAACACAATAGACAATTTGTGTCTAATATGATAACCTCGAGTGCGTAATTTTTTGGAGCATTACGCTACATTTTCAGACAGCAACTTGACAGCTTCTACATATACAGTAGTACTTTATATATGCAGATGTACTCTCTCTACAACAAACTTGTCAATGCTTTTCTCTGTATTAACATGTTTTGGTTCCATAGGGGCATAGGCATATGGTTCTCTCCCCATCTTGCAGGAGTTCTCTATAACGAAATTCTCTCTGAAAGGAATGTTTTTATGTCCCTTCGAATTTTTTAGTAGAAAGAGAGTCCACCTTTTCATTTGTATTCAGTGCAATATATTCACAGTATTTTCCAAAATTGTTGCCTCAAATCACTCAGTTTCAATACTCATGTTGAAGGTTTGCTCAACCTCAGCTCGCATTTATGATACATGTAGTATGAAAACCAACATGTTGAGCGTTTCTCTGAATTTTTCCAGGATTTTAAAACGATGTTTCATTACATTCCATGCTGTTGAATCGAAACTGTATAGTGACAGGAATTGTAAAGCATTTCGTCTGCAGCATGATATTCATTTTAAAATGTCACTCTCAGCTAGGAAAATGCGCTGTCAATAAAATATTTTTTCTGATTTTTAGATGATTTAAGAAAATTTTCATGTCAAATTTTAGTAATTCTGCATGTAGTTGAACAATAACTTTTCCATGAAGGCCGAAGTGTACGTTGAGCTGGACCTCTGTATATGGTGGCAACCGCTCTGGGTGCAGATCACTGGTGTGAAATCCAAGAAAACTCCGCTCCCTGCCGAGCGGGGGAAAAAAAATCACCCGTGTGTCGTAAGACTTGGTTTTGCCAGATCACAATTTTTTTTACAGTAAACATAATTTTGCTCTAATCCTTTCAAGTAAAAATAAAATTGCGTGTTACGTACTGAATCGAAAAAATGACAGTTTTATCATGTATCCCATTGCAAAATACAGTACACAGTTACAGCGAATGTTTTATGAAATCTGCCATCCTCCCGTAATACTGTACTTTATTCCTCGACAAAAGATCCTCTCAATAAGGTTTTTGTGAATCTTGGAAATACAGTAATAATTTTCCTCTCGTCTACCTTCAATTGACCATAGGAAATACATTAAGGAAGTTGCAGCATATCTACCCAAGGTGGATGCACTGTTGAAAATAGGGCGGAGTTTACCTATTAGACCATGAAATCATAAGTTTTGGGGAAGAATAAAAGGTAAGGTGTGCATTGGGGATCAAATTTCCAGCACTGATCCATTATACGTACAGCAGTTTTTGCAATTGTCCATCTGAACGACTCAATATTTAGTCTATGCAGCACAGTAAAACCACTCAAGTTTTAACCAAAGCCCACATAGAATAGACTAACTGCAGTCACTGGAATTTTATGGACTTGTGAGACGAGGTCGTAGATTTGGAAACGCTGGTCAATCTTTCAGTTTATTTTTGCAAATCCAAAGTTTGTATTTTTTTGGTTTCACCAAAACCTGTATATATGTAATCGAACCATCATATTGAGAGTTATGATCACTAATTCTATCCTTACTTGGATTCGTATGATGGATTCATTGTCAAGACAAGGTCCATCTTTTAGGTTGCTCTTGTCTTTCTCAACAACGAAAGTAGGATCTGCAAGAATTGTCAGGAAAGTCTGTTCGTTATTTAGTCTTAGTTATCAGTCGAAAACTGCCTAGGATCGGTATAAAAAATCTACTCAAGTATAAGCATTCCGTCATCCGTTCTGGGGAATCCAAACGGAAATTCAAAAATGGAAATTGCTTGCTTGATTTTTGAACGGTATTATTTTAAGCTCGTTGTCTGTTGTGACTTATTGTGAGTGTTGTTTTCTTTCATTTTGCAGGAAAACTTGAGAACAAAACGACATGTACTTTGAATTGCCCGACTGGGCTGATCGCTCCGTGTGGGGGATCAAAGGGGGAAATCTCGGTTTACAAAGCTGCTCTATCCGCGCATTATGATCCGCAAGCAGCCTTTAAACGAAGGCGTTTCAGCGAGAATTCAGCTGCTGTTTCGTCTAAGAATGACGAATATTCTGACATTGGCCTAGAGATTGAACTTCTGAAAGCTCAATTGTTCCCGAATAACGTGGGTCACGGTACATTCACGCCATATTCGGCTCGTGATGAGCTTTGAAACTCTTTTCTATTCTCGGCATTTTTTGCATGTTCGTCATGTGGCGCGGAAAAGATTGTCTTTTGCTTATTTGCAGTGATGTACGTTTAACCGATTTGCAATTGTGCGTGATTTCCGCTTGTATATTGAGTAAATTGCATATTCATCCGGAGGGTTATTACTTATTCGTCGTGCCATTAATTGCTTTTCAAGAGTCGATGAAAATCAGTGGCGTTCAATGCTCTAAATTATCCGAGGTATCAGTCATTTAAAAATCACTCTTTCAGGTTTCCATCAAATCTATTTCTCCGTGTTGTCTTTCCTTCTGCTGTGGAGCCAGAGCATTTGAACGAAATTTGGCAACCGAGAGCAAAGAAATCGAAGAAGAACCCGAACGATCTGTCCTGCCCAACTGGCAACATCTATTGTGATGGGCAAACCTAAAGCTGTGCTGTCAACACTCATCCAACACAGCAAAATTCTTCATAAAATATGGAAATTGATAGTCGAAAGAGAAAGTGGACCAAGAAAGATCTTTCTGATCAAGCAAATGGATGTCCTCATATATGAGGACTCATCCTGTGATTTTCGTCGTGGAGAATCCCAGGAATTTGTTGTACAGTACTGTAATTATATTCAAAGCTTTATGGAAAACTTTTCAATGGCAAACTTATTTTCACGTGACTCTAAATTTCCCCTTCTCATTGGAAAGTTACGAATTCGATGAAGTTATACTGTATGTGCATTGAATCACAAGTATTGCTGAGGTCAGGAAAAGGCAGAATTTTCTCTGAAGGGAGGAGCTTTTCACTGTAAAATGAAAAAATCCTGTAATGTGGCAATTTTCTCAGCATTTGAATGATCAAACCACAGGATGATCATGAAGGCTTCTGAAAACGAAGGGTGTTTAATCAAAGCTCAGAAACTCATTTTACTCGAATAAAAGATAAATTTGCAGACATGCTGAAGGTGAGATCACGGATGGCAGCCTCAGCAAACTTCTCACTGCTGCGGTGCCTCATGCAACAAACCTGAATTCCAAGGATGGATATAGGAATTGCATTTTATGAATTTTTAATTTTAAATTCAGTATGTGAGGAAATGAAAATTATGCGTTATCATTAAAAAATGTGGTGTCAGCTTTCATGGTGCTTAGCACACAATTTGAAAGTAATCTTCTGCTCTCGAAGGTAGATATACAGTAAAATGAAAACTCAATAAAAATCACATGGAAAACAATTTAGAATACAGTACTTTAGTAAGGGAAAGCAACTCATAGTTCGATTAATAAAATTTTTTTTTTATATTTTTGGTGCAGAAATTGATCTACCATAATTTTTCACTGGAAGGTATAGATTTCATTGTACTGTGCGTGAACACCTTTGTTGCATCAATATTCCTTAGATGAAAAGCAGTTAGGTTTCTGGAGCGGGCTGTTTGTTTTGTACATCCTATATTGTATGGATCACAGCTGTGTATTTCCAATTTATTGAAATAAGAAAAAAAAGTAGATGCAAAATTTAATTTTTTTTCCGTGACCAGCATAAGTTAGGAAAACCACACCAGTATTCGCAGTGTGCGTCGTCAGTCACATAATGAGGGGATTTACGCAATGCTCAAATTTGGGAAAAACAAGCAACATTCAACAAGTGTCTGGATGCACAGCAGTTCTGTGACTTTTGTCTAAGGAAAATGAAAAATGACAATGACTCAAATTACCGAGAAATTATCCACTGCCTTGTTTACATCCAATGGCACTCAAAATGAAGATCAGGAAAAATAATGGACATTGTCTGAACCATTTACTTCATGTAAAATAATGATCTTTCCAAAACGAGAGGGCTTTTGTTTTTGGCATCAATTACAATATAATGACAATTCTCACCTTCTTGATGCATCAACTTCATCATGCCTGGGCTTGAAATTTTAAAATTACGTGAGACTCTGATATGCAGACACCCCAACATATTGACAATTTGACTTAGGGACACTTGAAAAACCAAAAAATTAGGCCCAACATCCAGACATAGGTTCACGTTAGGGACATTTTTCTGAAATTTTCCCGAAAATTGAAGCATTTTATTTTTAAATTTTGATATCTTTTGAAGAAATCAAGCTACAGTATTTATATTCATAAAACTTGAAAAAATATTTTATGACACATTCAGAAATTCACTATAATTCATAATCAAAAACAAAGGTGATTGTGTGCTTCTTTTTTTAGAGTTTTTTTCTATCATCTGTGCATACTCGAGCACGACTTGTTCTTTCTCTTTGCCTTTGAACTCCTTTTTTATACCAGAAGATCAGATTGATTCTCGGTGGTTTTGTTCTGCACTGTTATTGTTTTCTGTAACTTGAAGTTGAGAGAAACACTTTTTATTTAATTTTTTTTGAGAACTTATATCTATTTTTTTTCAAAAAGGAGAACAAATTACAGTAAATACATTAGCATTGAACTCAAAGGGAAAATGAGACTTGAGTCACTTGACTCAGGGACATTCAAACATCAGGACACTCGTCTTGATGTACCAATTAAGCCCGCATCTCAGAGTCTCACTGTATATCACAGATGAGTTCAAGCCCAAAAGCATTTACCTAACATCACTGAATTTAAATTTTAAAATAAGTATTGACAACAGTGGGAATGTTTTCAAGAATCTACTCCCTGAACCAAACTCAACTTATGGTCAATAACATAAGCAGTACAGCATGTAGCATGTTTTGTAATGGAGCTATTCAGTCCTCGAAATTCCCAGCAGGTCAGTTTATTTATTATACAATTTTCAATACCTCCTGAAACTTAAAATTCAAACCATGCTACTTAATATTAGAGATCATGACTTTCCTCAGATTTACGCCCCATGAAAAGATCAGTGATGAAACCTTCAGAGGTCATCAACCTATGGTGCGCTTGCGTGTTCGGCTCGCGGAATTGTCAACGTATGTCATATTTGTGATGCATTTTTTTCCTGAAGGCAAGTCACTTCGTTTAATCCAGTATGGGTTACTCACTGCATTGTTAGTTGAATTGAGTGCTGCTGCCGAGAGACCCCCCGCACTGCGTAAGAATTTCGTCGTGATGCTATTATTTTTCACGTGCCGATCCAGGCCTTGCTCTTGTTTAGATTTTGTAATTTTGGTCATTTTTTCCTGCCTTTTTCATCTTGGAGAAAAATAATACGTGCATTTGTGTGGGTTGCTGTTCAAGTTTCAATTATGCGTATTCTATTCGTTGGACTTCTATGTGTATATAGTTAAAAGAAGTAACCCTTGAAAATTCTTTCGCGATTTTTTTGTGATGCGCATATCACATAGTGATAACTTGATCTGGGTTATTTCGAATTTGGTGAACATATTCTTAAAGATTTAAAAAAAAATCCAGAGTACATGTACATGTACATGAGGCATTACGATTTAATTCATTACAAAGCATTTTAAAAGTTCATATGTTCCCTTTTCTCTGTAATTCGTACTTGAAGTCATGAAGTGCGCCCCAAAGAAATGCCTCACCAAATTATTTACTTACATGCTTCTAGTAAAATGCACATCAGGGGACTTCAGCTTCAATAATCTTGATAAAATGTGTCCCCAAATAAGATCCACACTACATTTTAAAGACTCTAAAACTGCACTACTTGAAAAAAAACTGTTAAATTGTTAAATAATTGTTATTGTTGTTGTTTTTAATAATTGTTCTGATAATTGTTTATTACAATTATAACAGAATTAAGCTGTTTTTCTGTTGAACTTGGTCGAAAATATTCCATTATTATTGAGCATACTGTATTTACTCTAGTACCAGCATCTGCACATTTTTCTCTCAAAATTGAGATAAAAAGGGGAAGCATCATAGTCAGGGATAAAATTAAATGAATAAATAGGTTGGAAAATTTAGGTGTTCATCAGTCACCATCACAGCACATGAATCTAATGGCATTTTTTGCAAAAATTTTTTAACTCAAAAGCATTGAAGATCATCGAATTCAGGTTGAATTCATGTTAAAATTTGCATCCTGGTGACTCTGAGTTATCACTGTCACTAAAGTAAGAAATGATAATGGTAATGCACAGCTGAACTTCTAAAATATTTTGAAAATTCATAACCGCCTTTTTTCGTGCACCCCTTTTTATTCCTCTCAACTTTAAAAGGGGCGTGTGATACTCGAGTAAATATGCTATCCACATTTTTCTTCTGCCCCCCCCCCCAAATGACTTCGCTCATTGTTCTGATTCAATACCTATCACATTTTTTCTCGACTTTTCAAAAAACCTCAATCAAATTCCCGAACAAATTCAGAACTCTGTTTTCTGAAATTTCGTACTAAAAGTTCAGAATACCATTGGATTCATTTGAAAAACATGGAATATGTCAGGACTCTTCAAAATTTCCACGTCTCTAATGCCGACAGTTCTTCCGTTGGTTAGTTGTTATGGAATATTTTAGAAGCTTTGCTGTTGGACTAGGTGTTTTTGGAGCCAGGAGTCAGTCGATTCTGTTTGCCTGAGCAGCAGCGAATTTTTCGAAATTTTTTGCAGAGTGTTACATTTGCGATCCAGCTTGGATGCATACTGAAGACCGACCGATTCCATGTTCTCGGCAACTCGGTCATTTACAACCGTGTCCCCTGAAAGTGAAACACTGTTTTATTGCAATTGACGAGATCACAGGGAATATAGTGGAACGTGGATGCGTAGCTCCTGAAATTTTGAAAAAGGCTAATCCTTGGATTCCCGGATATACAGTTTCAATAAATTCCTGTTTCACCGGAATCTCACGCTCGAGAGTGCATTGCATTTGTACTTTTGATAAGTGTAATGATCAACGTCTGCCGCCAATTACAACCAAGGTTGCCCACGACACAGCTCAACAGGTACTTGAAAATTTTGATAAATGTTTGCCGGCTGGATTTTTTTCAAATTTTTAACCTGCGGAAATTCAGTACGATGTTCTAGCTTCAACTACGAAAAAATGATCCCTTGAACCCATTTAGGCAGTACAGTACTGATAAACCGGCAAGATGTAAAATTTAACCTTCAGATTATTCGGGTTAAGCTTGGTATTACTTGTTCAGTTTTATTGAAAGGAGCAAGTAAATATTCTAACATTGATTCACTGCCCTGATAATCTCCTCTCAGATGCCAATTAAACTCCGCAGACGATGTTAAAATTTTCTACATCATCTTATGCATATTTGTTGCCACTATGTTAACATTGTATGTTTTGATGAAAATTAACAAGCTCATTTCTGTATGAGTTCCACATCATATGGACGAGTGACAACAAACTGAACTTCCTTTAATTCTGATGTGTCAAATTCAGATAATTTCAAATGAGCTGAACCCCATACTCAACTTCTCTAAGCACTTGAACACTATATTTGTGTAATAGGAAAACCAAGCTATTCCACCTGCACATAATGTGGTAAGCAATGGAATTTAATTTACAGGGTGGTCCAGACCAGTGTTCCCAAACCCGCAGTCTGTGGACTGGCGCTGGTCCACAGAAGTTTTTGCTAGCTAGTCAATGATAATTTTTCTGCAGCATAATAAATTGAGAAAAGAAGCAATGAAGTCTATTATCTTCATCTGAAACCTTGGATAAATGAATGATTCTTGAAATTATCTAAAGAAAACATACTTGCAAGTTGGCCTTTTTCTTGATTACACTTCAGACAAACTTACACATGCTGGAATATTTTTTTTTCAGTTTCAAAAACCTTCCTAATTTTTTGAAAACATCCCAATAATAAGCATGCTTCATTGGGTCTTAATTTTTGCAAATCAGCAGAAAATTTCAATGCCTGCTGCCATAAAGTTTTCAAGCAGAACGTTGTGGCATTAAAAAAGTTTAAAGAACTTTGCTGGTCTGCAGAACATTTTTGGGAACTTTGCGAGTCTGCAAAAAAATGTCAAGGCAATTCGCAGGTCTGTGGGCTTAAAAAGGTTGGGAATACTGGCACAGCCTATTTCAAATCAATATTTGAACTTCATTAAATGTGACTGTTGGCTGAATCCCAACGTTTTTTGTCTCAAATTAACCATTATTGATTTCCCTTATCGTTCTTAATTTACAAATACATGAAGAATTTTATCTCGGCCAGAAAATTTCTATAATCAAATTGACGTTGCTTAAAAATGCAAAAACATGTCTCAGAAAAAGGCATATGATTGGAAGTTTCAGTTAAACGGAATTGTGTGCTACGCTACCCATTCAAAATTTTCAAAAAATTATTCAGTAAAAAGTGTTAGCACTGCTGGTGGTAGTCAGAACCATACACCTGTATTTACAAAAAAATTTCTAAATAAGTGTGATATTGAAATTGTATTCTCAGCAAGTTGGTGACTTCTAAATAGCAACTTCTACTGCAATGGTGGATGCAATCTCAGAATGTCAATGGGTTCTAAATGTTGTGTGCATGTTATACATAGTGGACCAGAAAGTGTATCCATTTTTGATCAAAAATAGCGCTGTAGCATATTGAGCTGTGGCAATGAAAACCCGCCATATTAAAGCTTGTTCAATTTCCTTTCAAATGCTATTATTTTTATTGTTGCAAGTTCCATGACATGGTCACAAAAACTATTTGAATGAAAACGTTTCAAAAAATGTTAGGCAACTGCTTGCTCAAAGCTGTTCTCCAGCATTGCTGTTTTCAAGGATAAGTTGGACAAAGGACCAGTAACTTAAGCAGCAAACTTCATGCTGCTTTCAAGCATACTGTATTCCCCAAAATTCAGGAATCGAGGTGAGATGTGAAAAATTGAGCAGTGGGATGCTGCTTCACTCCAGATTCCCAAAATATGCAAGCTTTCCAGGTGCAAGCCTCATGGATAATGTGACACCTTGCATGCAAATTTGTTTTTATCATTGCAACAGCTCAATATGCTACCAAGCCATTTTGAGTGTATTGGTTCATATTTGTGGTCCGCCCTGTATATTTTATTTATTTCATTGCTTATGTTCTCTTTTCACAGTTCATCCCTCTTTGAGGAGCCATGGAACAAACCCAGGTCGCATTGCAGTTCATGATTTTTCTTCTTCACCTTCGGGGCACGCGACCCATCTCTATCGATAATTTCAACTTCGTGAAGAATGTTCCGGGTGTATCACCAGGTGTCCCTCTTTTTAATGCCACTCAGTACGTTGCACAAAGAGGGGATGGCGGGCATATTTATACCAGTAAGACTCATTACTGTACTGCACTTCTGCGCAGCAATTGAGTTCATCCATGTTTCTGCATTCTGATGCCATTTGTTTTCTCAGCATGTTTGTTTGGAAAACAGTGTCAGGAAGAGGGTCAAATTTGCATCAGACCAATTTGCCTCTGTCAGAGAGGCTGGGAACCAGTACCAGGAAGCACCGCTTGCCGCCAATTAATGTCAGCTGAGAAGAAAAATGCCCGAAGTGAAGTGCTGATTTCAGGTTTGCAGACCTTTCCGAAACTACGTAGAAGTAATAGGTTTTGTAAACTCGAATCAGTATAACGTTCTCTACTTGAAAATAATGAGATGAATCCAAATAATATTGATTGAAGTTCGAATCTTTCCACCAAAAATATCATCTGAAAAAAACCACTTGTAAGAAAATGAAAGGACGAAATATAAATCGACAATGCATGAATAACAGTTTTAAATTACTGTACTTTCGGCTTGATTAACTGATAGTATACTGTGCAGTATTGTTGGAATGACATGAAAATACTGTACAATATTTATGTGCTTTTTCAATGCCTAATTTTTAAAAATTGCATTAGACTTCTTCTCGTATTCGATGACATCTTGGACTCGCCGGTGAATATAATGGCAAAATAAATTATGCTTAAAACTGCATCTATTTTTAAACTTGGAATAGTCGAAAAATCAGTCAAGCACATGTTCGCGACGAATTTTCATTCAAGAAGGAAAAAGGTCCGGGTTTGATCCAAGTTCCTACATTCGCAAGAAAAATATGTGTTCCGAAGAAATTAAAAGAAAGTTAAGTGCGTCTTATACTGGTATATCTGCAGGCTAATTTTTGTGAAACTTTTGAAAGAGTACCTCATTAAGCTTGGTATTTTGTAAATATTATTGGGTGTGAACTTAATAAAAATGGGATATTTCTTGAAAACTGATCGAATTTATTATTTTAAAAAGAATTCGGGACAGTTTCCGAACTGCTTTCAAAAGTGCGAAACTATCCATGAAAAATAAACTTCAATGAAGAAATTATGCAATGTTGAGACTACATTACCAAATTTCAACCAAAAATGAGCTGAAATTTACATCCGGCTTATTTTTGAAATGTCGCACAGGACTCGTCTATCTTCAATGTGACCAAATTATTATAGCTAGCTGAGCTACCTCATTCTCAGAAAATTTGCAATTAATTTGCAGAAGTGCCACTTTTTGTTTTCTTTGAACCAATGAAGCCCGTTTTGCTCAAATTGTTTTTGACTCGCGGTATTCTAAAAGGCGTTGTTCTTGGACGTGTTCAATTCTGTCATTCGTCACCATCATCTTAATTTACATAAATGTTTTTGGCAGGTTTCAATGCCAATCTTTCTCGCGAACTTCAAAAAGAATCCGAAAATGATTGCGAACATACGTGTCATGGATCTGCCGAAAAAGTGTCTTGCGTCGATGGGAAGTGTGTGTGTGCGACCAGAGGTGAACGTTATCACGCGACCCAACGCTTATGTCTTCGTGAGCATATAACAGCTTTTTGTGTGGCAATTTTTAGAAATTTTCAAAATTAATACTTTCAATTCCGGTGAAGCGGAAGAAATTCATTGTTACGAGTGTGTGGCTGGAACTGATGCTACACACGATTGTTCAAGAACAGTTGGACTTTTGACGGTGTGTAATGCTGACACTGGCTGCTTCTTTGACGTGGATGGAAGCAAAGGTAAATAATCAAAATGCAATTGATCATGAGTTGTAAAAGAATTGTTTACACTTTATTTATGTACTGTATATATAAATTAGAATCTTGTCACAAATAACTCCGTGTGACTTGATGGTGAAAATCCGTTGCGTAAAAACTGTTACAAAGTACAGTATTGAAACTCAATTTTTTTCAACATGCTGCGTTGTGAGTTGTGACGGGCATTACATTTTTTCAACGCTCCCCGAACTTTTTTTCACGCAACTTTCAGGTCAATTAAACAATTAAGTATGCAGCGCTTTATGTTGAATGTTTCTCAAGTCTAAACCTGTATGCGGCGAAGTCCATAAAATATACCAGAATTTGCTCTATGTCCGCGAAAATCATTACACCGCGCACTAACTTTTAAAGCCAGGGGAAATCTCGATGATTTTTCTGAAAACCTGAAAGTTGTGTCTGAAAGATTTTGCAGAAAATTCAATTTTTATTCGACATTCCATCTTCATGATTCAGCAGGGATGCCTGTCCAAAATTTGAAATAGGAAGAGTGTTTGTTTATTCTGCAAGAAATTAACACCTCAGCCCTTTATGTGCAACTCATATGACATTTTTGCGACCCTCTGTCAAACCAAAACAGCTCAGCAATTGTGGAAATACAAACTTTACTTAAACAAAGTATATACAGGTGGTACCTTGCAAATTGACCTCCTGCAATTCAATGGTCCCACAATTCAATGGTTGAATTTGCAGGGAGGTTGACTTACGATTGAACCTTTGCCCTTCAATTTGACCTGCTTTTTTCAATTTTGTACTTATATGTTGAATTTGATGGAGTGTCTTGCAATTCAACAACTTTTCAATTTTATCCTACTTTGGTGATCGATTCGGGTTAAATTGTGAGGTACTACCTGTATATTGCATAAAAATTCTTGGCTGTTTAGTGATTATACTGTACCATACAGTTATCCTGGCATAAAAAAATGTTTCCTTATATCATACTGAGTTTGATTAATACTTACTTACTTACTTACTTACTTGTCTTGTGAAATAAACGACGAAAAGTCGATTCACAAGGTTCAATCAAGATTTCTAAATCCAAACCCCCTTTATTCCCACCCAACCCAAATCATTCAACAAATTAAATGCTTTCATCTGCCCAAAATAATGCCCAATTATATGAACTATTAACTGAAATTCCTATTTTGGAAAAAATTGAGCGACGTATGAAAAGAGGATGCTTTAGTATCATCTTTTTGCTTTTAAACCTTGTGAAATCTGTAAAGGTCACAGCACAACCTCATTATAGGAATTTTTAAATTCATCCTCAATCAATAAAATTCCCAATTAATGTAAAAAACTAGAGGAAAATCCGTTTCAATGATTAATTATAACTTTTGGTGAGTGCCATTAGGAATAATTGAAATCATGCACAATGTCAAGGGAAATAGCTTTTCGCATTGCTAAAATTCTGCATAAGAACCCACCCAGGAATGGATTTATTTATTTATTTGGGGACCCTTGCTGTAAATATCTTATGATTTATGGAGTATTTATAAAATGATTGCTTTTCTTTAAATGGACGCACTTTCTACTTTTTTTCAGGGGAAATTTTGTCCAGAGGCTGTTTAAACAACGAGGAATATCGCCCGGATCCAGCTTGTGCCCTGCGAACTCGCGTCTGCCAACGCCTGGAAACCTCTGCCAGGGCCAGCATGCGATGCACCTGTGCTGTGGATAAGTGCAACAGCATGCTGGCTGTATTGCCTTTCTTTTGATGGTGCATTTTTCTCCTTTTTTTCTGAACAGTGATGCATAGTACGTTTTTGATGAAATGCATTTTGGGATAGCCTGAGAAAAAAGAATACAAGTGGTACCTGTCAATTCGACTCTATTCCATTGCCAAACTATGGTCAAATTGCAAAATGCTCTAATATATTGCAAGACACTCCCTGCCATTCAAAAATTCAAGTACAAAAACGTGAAAAAATGGCCAAAGCTGATTGAATTGCTAGTCAACCTCCATTCAAATTTGACCATCAAATTGCAGGACGGTTGGATTTTGGGAGGTCAAATTTCAAGGTTACCAACTGTAACTCAATTTAGAGCCAGTTGCTGTGGTACACCATTGTTTTTAATGATAAGATAAAGAACTCTTGAAATACTTATGTTGTACCATAAAATTAAAGCCCTTGGATTATTTCATGATGATCCATTGGACAGAAGTTGAACAGGTGGTGCCCTGCCAAATTGTGAGGTACCACCCATATATGCATTTAAATTATTGTACAGAAGTGTGAATAGCAAAAATGATTCATCACCGAGTTTCGTGGAATTTACTCGAGTACATTCATTTGAAGAGGAAAAACATTTTTTCGAAAACCCATAGCACAAAACGATTTTGATTCTTAGGATAAAAAAAAAATTCTGTACCAAAATTGTATGGATTGGTTCAGATATTTTTTAAGCAAAGTTTGTGATCACGCGTTTGATTTTTTGGTTGGTATAAGTTATTGGAGTTGTTCAGAACACGATTATGATCAGGGCTTACTTAGTTGCTACAACAGGTGTATTTAAATGAATGTGTTAATCGACCGCACTGAAATTTTCCTCCAGAAACAATGTAAGAACCATTGATGGTCTCAGTACACTAAATTCTACTCAAGTGACATTTGAATGAAATAACTAAATCTTTTTCCCAAATTTATTCTTTAAAAGTGACTGCCACATTTTTTATTTCCTCTTTAAATCGATTAAATCGGGTAAATTTCGTAAATGTAGTTGACCAAATCATTTTTGTCATTCATAGTTCAACGATTTCAAAGCAGACCTCTTCTGTAGAATGGATTGTCAGGTTATAACCCTGGAGCTATTTTTTTTTCCGCGAAGCAGAAATGTACAACGAGACGTTTTATTGTAATCAATCAAAGCAATCGCCGTGTGCAAAAACTTCCTCAAAATACTGTTGCCGTAATGTTGCAATATACTGTAGACGACTGCTGCATGGAATACAGAACACACGACGTGATTGATTCAATGTGCACCTAATTTTATCGACCTCATGGATTCCTTCGGAAAGTTCCCTACTATTATTAATTTTTTATGTAAAGTACTGTATATGCGTAAGAACGTTGGCCAGATATGTTCACGATATTGTTTGCATTTATGTACTATTCACTTAAGCTCAACGGGGTACATAAAGAAAGAAGTCCTCATTTTACCTTCAAACGCAAGTTTTGTTGTATATTATTATGGATTGTTGACTCATCTGCAGCTCTTGTGATTTGGAGGATGATACAATTTTGGTCCATTTTTCTCAAGAAGGTGTCTGATGTAACCCGATGTCAACCAGTATTGAAAAGTTTCAAGTCCTCATCGATATTTTCTCTGTGGGGTCAATAGGGCCCAGAAATGAACATTCATTTTCAAAAGACCGATTCAAATGCAGGATTTTTAAAAACAATACAGGCTCTTGAAATGGTTCGAGGAACTCAAGTTATATACAATTGCGTACATGGAGATTTTCATATCATCGAGTCATCAAATAGGCATTTTTTGCTGTTTTGGGCATATATATGAACTATTGATGTCGCAAATTATCCCCGAATAATGTCTGAATTTTCCCTGAAGACTGTGTAATGTTTCGATTGCATTATAAATGTATATGCCTTTTTGATGACTATCATGCATGCTTTTAAGCTTTTAAGGAACCATCGTACTTGGACCTGTTTTCCTATACCAATTCCTCTGGGTCCCTATAGTACTCCTATAGCTCCATGAGGGTTTGCTCTGCAATTTTGAAAATCTTGAGCTTCCGGGCTTTTGCTTAGCTTATTTCGACTTTTTCTAAAAGTGGATCTCCTCGTTTCTGGATTTCTTTCAATTTCCACTCACAATGGTGAAATGAGTGATAAATAAAAGACCAAATTATAAAATTATTTTCCATCAATCTACTGCAGGATGAACCCAGTGGCAAGAAATGTATTTTGTTCCATGAATTTCCAGGTGGGTTATTGATGATTGATCAAATAGTTTTTAAAAAAGGAAGGAAATGTCTGAAATAAATACTGCACAGCAAACGTGAAAATCCCTTTTCCAGCGTCTGGAAAATGGAAAAGATGTTTAATTTTTGCCTTTCTTTGGGTTTTTGTAATTCTGAGTTTGATTGTACATTGCTTTGAAATTTAATTTACAGTGAGTAAGCTGAGCAAGTCATCCCGATAATTGCAAACAATTCCAGCACATGAGTGTACAACATATCTTTTTCTATTTTTGATGTAAATTTCATCGCAACGTTCAGGGTGAACTTCATTTTTGACCCAAAATGCGTTTGTTTGTACAGTATATATAAGATGATAGAATAAATTTCAGTGTTTTAGCCTGGCTTCAATTATTGTGGCTTTTTTTGTATGTGAAAGTTGTAGCTTACGTACTTATGACAGTGAATATCACGAAGGTGAATTTGATTGCTGATGTGAACAAAATCTATTTCTCCAAATCTGGATGACATCACCGTTGAATTCTTTCCAATGAATCCGGCATAAGAATAACTCTAGAAGTAGTATACGATGAAACCCTCAATATGAATGAGGAAGCCAAAAATTTCACTACTGTACGGTCATCTCGAAAAAAGGGAAGAGCATGTGCGACTGTATTTTCTCATACCTGCTTGACGATCGTATGAACCTATGTGCCTAATAAAATTACATTCCTATTATTATTAGGAATTTCACTTAATAGCTTATAACCGTATAAAATCCCGGAACGGTTTCGGCAACGTCAAGAAATTGCCTTCAGTAAGATATCGAACATTCCTCACTTTGATTACCATCTTTTGTTAACCGTCCCGTCAATAATATGCATGCACTGTACGACTACCCCCGCAAATAACTCGCTAATGTGCAGAACTGCATAGCCGAGGTCATTTCTTTCATACCCATGACACCTAATGGCAGCATTTAGTGCACAATGCGGCGAAAAACTTTTTGGCTTATTCATGCATGGAAGGAACTGACGGCAGCAATCAATGCAAAAATTCTTCATCGCATATGTAACATGATGAAGGCAAACGAATGACGTGCCAAAACTTCGGAGGTCAATCAAAGGCCCGCCTTTTAAAAGTTGTTATGCATGCTAAAAGTCGCGGGAATTTTGAGTCAGTGTGCCGACGAAAAACGTCGTCACTCGTCACCGTGAATTCCGCGATCATCGGACCAAAAAAAAGATAGCACAAAATATTCCAAAGCATGTGTGGGAAAATATTTGAATGGCGGCTGCTCATCGCTTCTGCGATTTTTCTGATTTTCGCCGTCAGACATGTCAAGAGCCAGATAGGTAAACTATTTAAAAAAAAATAGCGAAAGAACGTTTCGATTTTAAATTAGTGATCGTCTTTTTTACTCTTCATGATGGGCAGGGTGTTTTCAGGATGACGTCATGACACCAGCTTTCGTCACGACACCCGGAGGATTCGAGCAATCTCAGTTGTCTGCTTACATTTGTCGGGCATCCTGTAAGCAAATCAAGTACCCATTCGCTGGAATCCAGGAAGGCCAATACTGCCTTTGTGCCACCGAAAATTACGGTAAATATTTCCGGTCAGCTTCCGTTTAGAATTAATGAATTGAAAATAAACTAAAAATAGCGTGTTTACGCAAATATGAGCACCGGCCTAGATTTTTCATGCAAGACTTAGAAAATCCCTAAATGGAAGAATGCATGTAGGTATTTACGCAATTTTCCAGTGTTCTGACGCTACAGGAACCTCAACTTTCTGATTAAATTCAGGTTTTCCCCCGCGCAAAGGAAAAATGGTGTCGCACAATAAGACACAAGCCTTGCTCAACTCCTTCAGTTAATGACTCATTCATCTAAAAGTGCTGAAAGCTGACCATTTCTTGACTGTTGTCAACTTTAATTCGAAAATAACTAAAGAAAAAGAAGGGCTTCATTGTTTTCTGGGCCATAGGCAGGGATATGGACTCACATTTGAGCAAGTTTCATGAGTGAGACCCAAATATACAGATGTCCCAAAATAGGGATGATTCGACTTATGAACAGTTGAAAAAAACCTGCCCCAACGTCCAGACATTGTTTTGAGATACTGAATCTTTCCAAAATTGATTAGAAAATTAAAAATTTCATCCTTCAATATTGTGATATCTCTCAAGAAAATTGAGCTTTTTACATTCACAAAAATTTGACGCTTGGATGGCAGAGAATTCCTGTCCTTTCTATGGCAGAGTTAGGATTTTCCTGAGAGAAGGGCATTTGAGATTGACCAAAGGTCACTGAAATGCCCCAGGTTGGGCATGAAAGCCTAAGTCAGGAAAAATCAGGTTAGTCAATAATCTATTGTCTTTATGCAATCCTGAATGTTGATTCTCATGCTAGGAATGCACAAAAAATGCCATTGAGGAGATTCCAGTGAGGAATTTCTTCTTTTTGAGGAAACATCTTCTGCAGGATTATGAAAGAAATATATTTTTTCCCAACATACCCAGCAAATAATTTGGGCGTTTTAAAACGCGTGGTAAATGCGTTTTAAGCAAAATTTGCCACGCATTTCTGCCCAACCTGAGTTATGCCTATACTCGGGACTTTTGTTGATGAGTTGCAGGTAGGTATTTTGTAACACCCACCTGTTACACATAGCAGGTGGGTATAACAAAAATGACATAGCAAAACGCGTGGTATACGCGTTGCATATGCGTATCATGTAACCCAGAAACCGAATTGCGATTACTTTCTTTTCTCCATATATGGGGAGAGATCCTTCTCTACAAGGTATTCGTTTCCTTGCAGCTGTTCCCCTTTTGTTTTGGTTAAGCTGACCATTTCTTGACTGTTGTCAACTTTAATTCGAAAATAACTAAAGAAAAAGAAGGGCTTCATTGTTTTCTGGGCCATAGGCAGGGATATGGACTCACATTTGAGCAAGTTTCATGAGTGAGAGAGACTGAGACCCAAATATACAGATGTCCCAAAATATGGATGATTCGACTTATGAACAAAAAAAAACCTGCCCCAACGTCCAGACATTGTTTTGAGATACTGAATTTTTCCAACATTTATCAAAAAAGAAAAAAAATTTCTCTCAAAATATTGTGATATCTCTCAACCAAATTGAGCTATTTACATTCACAAAAATTTAACGCTTGGATGGCAGAGAATTCCTGTCCTTTCTATGGCAGAGTTAGGATTTTCTTGAGAGAAGGGCATTTGAGATTGACCAAAGGTCACTGAAATGCCCCAGGTTGGGAAAGCCTAAGTCAGGAAAAATCAGGTTAGTCAATAATCTATTGTCTTTAGCAATCCTCAATGTTGATTCTCATGCTAGGAATGCACGAAAAAATGCCATTGAGGAGATTCCATTGAGGAATTTCTTGTTTTTGAGGAAACATCTTTTGCAGGATTATAAAAAATATATACTTTTTCCCAACGTAGGCCTTGGTTCAAAATAAGTTTTTTCAAACTTTCAGTGCTCATGGCAACAACATTTTGTGAAGATATCCTGACTTTGCCACACAAATTTGATAAATGAATTCATCATGAATATACAGTACTCTAATGAATAATCAAGAACAGGCTAATTTTGTGCTTCATTTTTCACAGTTTTTTTCCTAAATCTGTTTTGCACAGTATAGCAAAAATTGTTCTTACTTAATTTTCAATAATCAGGAGTACCAATTGATTATAATTGCAGTGAAGACCAAGATAAAACGTGATCCCACAAGCGGACAAAAATTGGGTGGGCCCCCAAATTGTATATGTAACTATCAGTTATCCCCCAAATTTTTGAGCTTCTATAAATTGAAAAAATGGTGACTTTATTCGCGTAAATACGGTATTTAACGAAGTAATCAGGATAATTTATTGAATATTTTTTACTTCAAGCATCTGTCATGATGCAAGCTGATGCTACTGGAGCGTCTTGCGATACACCTTGCGCTAATGGCGACATTTGCGGTGGGAAAAGTGGATGGACGACGGTTTACGAAGCTATTGATGGAGGAAATCCGATTGTTAAAGGACTGACAGTTCAAGTAACAGATCCATCACCCGACGTTCTCCACGTGAACGAAGTACAGTAATTTCTTTTTCATCATAAAATTTGAAAGCGCTATTACTTATTTAAAAAAAAATTAATCTTTCTTGTACTCCTAAGCCCGGAGTTGAAGTGACGCTCAATTCACTCACAAATCGGTCACTGCTGAATTTTGAGGTTTATTCAGGCGATGGAAGTTTGCCGACGAGGTTTCCTGCGAACACTTTGAGCAGGCCCATCTTATTTTCTGCACCTGGAAATTACACCATCACGGGTGAACCAAGTTTTACAAAATCCTCTGCGAGTTCTCCCTTATAATGTTTCTGATCCCGATTGATGACCAAAGTTGGTGGAGTTTCTTCAAGAATACGACATGCTGTACCTGTAATGGAATAGTTTGTGTATTTGGCTTCATAAATACGAGTACAATAATATGAGTGAGGCTCAACTATGTGCCGTCTGTTTGTTGCTTTTAATTCAAGATTTCAGACTCACGTCAGGAAAATATAGTGGTTCAGGTGAATCTGAAAATTGGTTGAAAAGTGACGATTTTTAAGGGATTTTCCATTACCGTCATTCTTGAAAAAGGCGAATAGAAACTTTTGTATTGAGCAGATTGATTAACGTAACGTTCAAAATTGATAATGCATGTAATATCTTCTAATTTCACTACATCTAAATAATATCAACTTTTCTAATAATATCAACTCTGATTATGTAATTCGGAATGCTGCAAATTTATTTTCGTCTAACATATGGTTAAAATTAACTTATTTTGCTTTCAAACCCTTATTATGAAACTGTTGAAGTGAACATTGAGAGGATTTAATTTGAAAGCTTATAATTTCTGGATTCCTTCCATTTTTTGAAGTGAGAGCGGATTTCTTGAATGCATACGGATTCCCGTCTTTTGTCAAGAAAAATGTCGAAGTCAATCAAGACACGTCCGTTGGATTCCTTTGTCCTTCAAATGTGGACAGAATTGGGGACTTCAAATGCACTATAACGCAAAAAGAAGGGCATTTGACAAAGTTGGAAGTTAATAGAATGAAATCAACTCCTGCAAACTCGACGAATGATGCATTTCTCGTCCCAGGTAACCAGACTATTTTTGAAAATAATTTCAGTTCAATGTGTGATATATTTCAATCGAAAATGTGAACGTTGAATGCGTTCTATTTTCTAATTCTAAATTAGGAGTGGAATATTTCAAGCTTGGAGAAATGTTCTCTTCAATCGGTTCCGAGTTTGCATCGTCAATTAAAGTTCAAGGCTGGAAATCCGGAGTTTTCCCTCAGAAAATCATGAAATTGCCAATTTTTGGTGGAAAATTGACGGAAATCTCTGCTTTCGTTGTTTCATCCGCTCCTGCTGACGTCATTTTCGGGGTGATTATCCAATCAATTCATGATTGATTTATATTGAAACAAGCATTTAATTTTCGCCTCAGACTCGGAAATAAATACATTAGAAGATTTCGCTAGGTGTAATTTATCAATTCTTTTTAGTATATTCCGCCGACTTGTCCCCAATCCTCACCTTATCAATGCGGAGGATTTTGTCATTCGACACCGAACAGTTGCATTCCGTCAGCTACTTGCTCAGTATTTTGCCCGGAAACTGGATCATGTTGCAACGAAATCACTGAAAGTAAGTTAATTTGTTTTGCACACTCAATTTTCAGCACGAGACAAGTTCTGTTGAAGAATCAGAAGGGGCTGATTTGCTTGAGTTCATTTTACTCAGATCTGCACAGTCGGCACACGGACAAAAAAAAAAAAAAAGATGCCAGGTGTTTCCGAAAAAAATATTTTGAAGAATCTCATATTTTTGGTTCTGCGGCTTGAATATGAATAATGTTTTGGCAAATTTTCGAAATGTGATTTCTTTGAGGTACGCTAGATAGTTTTCAATTTTGGAGATATTGTTCCGTATGGTATTTGAAAGAAAGCATTTGTGTACTATACTAAACCATAGGTCCGTAAAATTAAAAAAATTCAATCTGCATGTTTTTGGCTTAATAATTTTCCACCAGGCAATCCTTCTTACGTACGCATGACCCGAGACAATAACCCCTTTTCTGCATTCAGTAAATAAAAATAAAATCTTGAGTGAACCTTGACTTACGACTTTTCGCCGTTTATTTCACAAGACAAGTTTCATTCATTCAATAAAAATGTAGAAATAATACTTGAAATGATTATAAATCGACGATGTATATATGGATTGTATACCACGATTGAATTTTAGAGTATCTAATACAGGATATCAATTGTTTGGATTTCCAAATAATTCGGAATGCTGCTGATTTATTTTCATATATAATACTGTATTCGAGATATCCATATAATTATTTTCTTTTCAGACCCTCTTTATGACACTGCTGAAGTGACAATCGCAACTGTTCCAATCTCCACTTTTGGGACCGGGATCAAAGCTACAGCTTCTAACTTATCAGTCATTATCCCACCAAATTCAATCATCACTGTGACTTGCTTGAGTCCTTGTCAAATATTTTATCGGTGAGAAATGATTTGATTCAAAAAACATGTCAATGTATTCAGATTTATTCAATCATGGATTCCGCGTAATGCCAGTAATCCACGAATACACGCTAAATTTGAATTTTGGTTATATTTCATTAGTTTGAGTTGACATAGATGACAATAACTTCACAACCTTTTTGGTCAAACGACTGGCAACTTTTTTAAAGTTTTCTGCAGACCGGAAAATTTTTGTTTCATTTTTTTTGAACCAGCAAAGTTCAATGAACCTTTAGCAGACTAGCAGACAAATTTTAAATGCCTGCCATGAAGTTCTCCTCCCATCACTTTTTCTTAAAAAATAATAATTTAAGAACCATTGATGAGCAGCTGTAGTGCAATGTCTTCAAAAATTGGAAAGGTGGGACTTGAAGAGAGGTTTCTCAGTATATTGAAGAATTGAAATAATTTATTTCAATCTGCGAAAATTGTCTGAAGCATTATTAAGAAATGCATTATTATGAGAAAAGTCAACTCAGTTGACTTTTCTCATAATAATGCTTTTCTCCTAATACTAATATCCTTTCCAAAATTTTGTATGAAGATCACAGACTTCATTGCTACCATTCATGAATATATTTTGCTGAAGTGAATTTTCCCTGGACCAGCAAAAAACTGTTGCAGACCAGCAGACGTATACAGTACTGGATTATAGGATTTTCTTGCTTTGTTCAGGCGACACCTGTCCGCAATATCGGCATATAAGCTTAGGAAATGAACGGAATGGTGTCCGTCGAATTTGCCTCCTTCCATAATAAGACCATTGCATGTTCCTCGATCTTGCCATGCACACAAGGATGACCTAGTTTCTTTTGTATGTTCCACAAAGGAATGCGACATCAGAAGAAAACGCCAATTTTCCGGACATCACCGAAGTTTACTTCGTTGGAGCTCAGTTTTCTGCAACTTCGGATTTCTCATTATTCGACACTTGCTCTGGTTCGGATAGTGTCAACACAACTTTGAGCGTATGAACTTATTCTTTATTTAGGACAAAGTACACTTCTTTGTTCAACTATAACTCTCATTAAATTTTGCAGGTTACTCCTGTCTATGAAACAGCAACAACCTCTTTCACCACAACTTCGACCACGTTTTGCGGATTCGCGATCGAAAATTTGACTGCAACTTTGTCGTCGCCAATCGTCGCCGTTGATGAAATCTTCGATGTTTCCATGACCTTGAATCACGGAGCTTCGGTAACATTCAACATCTTATGGAATATCAACGACCCGTCGTCTCTCGAAACTCTACCTATGATCTGTACGTGAATTATATCATCATACTTCTCATGACTTGGGATTTTTGAATTGTATTGGCGTATTTTGCAGCGATTTACGACGCACCCGTGAATGTGACACACGTGTATGACGTAGATGGAGTCTATGAAGTATTTATATACGTTACAAGTGGCCAAACTTCGGAATTGGGACAAAGTTACGACAACTTCACGGCGACGGTTACGGTGGTTCATCCTGTGACTGAGAGCTGGGATTTTTCTGCCGTCGGGTTTGCGACCCCTTTGATCGGTATTCTGCCAAGTGAGTTGTCACGCCTGTGCAAAGTAACCTAGATGTCGCTTCCTTGAAGATGACAGAATCGGTTTCCTGTGTTTTTCTTAGGCACTGTGGATTTCGAGTTGCGCTATCAAGGAACAACTCCTTTGCCAACGATGGCAAATGCTACAGTGCATTTAGGAGATGGAAGAATGCTGGTTTTAAATGTTACCAGTGACTTACTGAGGTTCAATACGACATACACGAATGGAGAGATTTTCAACGTCAGTTTGACGATTGCTAATGTTTACAACTCGAAAACATTTCCTTTGTTGGTTGCTGGTGTTCAGTCTCTCGTAAGCATCAAGCAGCGTTTCTCCCAAAAGGAGAGTAACATTTCAAGACATTTTTTTCCTCAGTTGATGGTTGAGCAAAAATTTGAAAACGTGTCAGCGGAATTCAAATATCATGTTCCTGGGAACACCGATGGTTCATTTGGGATAGGAGCTGATCGACTAGAGTTTCCTCCTGGATTGAGCATTGTGATGGAACCAAAAGTATCATCAGGTAATGGAAAAAATGAGAATTCAATTTCAGCGAACTTGGAATTTTTTTTCGATAAAAGAGGAACCCAATAAAATCATACAGTAAATATTTCGGCTGATGACATAAAATTCATTTTCAACGGGTTGTCTCACGTAGTTAACAAAAGGCCGAAATAAATAATCCATTTATTTTGTTTGTGATTTTAGAAATGAACCAGTCAGAAGATTTCATAAAAGTCTTCACATGAAATTTAGTCCTAACGTTATCTTCGAGTGTCCTTACGTGGTTTGAATAATTTTTGGACTTAAGAGTCAAATCATCAATGAAATTCTAACCTTGTCCAACAACGTATCGCATATCAAAATTTTCAATTCCAGTCGGCGCAAACAGAACTTGAGATTTCTGAAGTACTGAAACTCCTTCAAAAATATCCAATATTCTCCGAAAACCTTGTTCATTGCGAAAAAAATGAGGAAAATGTGAACATCGTGATATGCAATCCATTTTTCAGATGAGTCAATTCTGTTCATCGAATGATAACTTTTCTATGTACAATTAATTTAAGCCCTTCATCGTTGAGAAGAAATCAAACTAAAAGGTTCATTATCAGGATCGAGTACACAAATTAATTCTTTTGATTACAGGAACCGTCGAATACTATGAAATATACTGGGGAAATTCAACCCTGATGAAAACGCATGTATCGCAGAATTTGACCGGCAACTCTGAAAAAATTCCTCTCGACTTCCCCGAGGTTTGAAAAAAATGGTGTCTTCTTACAGTGTCTATTAAAACAAAAGAATTTTGTGTCGTTTTTTGACAGTGTTCGGGTGATTCGTCCTACAACATCACTTTGGCAGGTTGCACTTCTAAGCAAGGGTGTATTTCGTCAATTTACACTTACCCGATCAAAATCTTGTGCCCTGTCACCACCGGATGGGTTTTATCATCTGCACCTTCTGCTTCCATAATTACTTCTCCTCCCGGTAAAAACTTATTCTTCCTGAGTGAAAAAAACCTCAGTATTCCGATGGAACCGATATAATACTGTTATTAAAATTCTATGTTTTTTGAAGGATCGATTAGTTTCCAGTTGACTTACAGCGGAGTGAATCCGTTGCCATCGAAGGCTTTTGCAACTTTGAATCCAGGAGATGGAATTAACATCACGAGCATTTTAATGGGAAATTCGCTGACTTTCAATCACAATTACACCTGGGGAGGTGTTTATGCGGTTTCAGCGACGATAGATAATCCCTTCAGTGCCGAAACCTTCCATTTGGCAATAAATGTGAGCACGCAAAAAATCCGACGTTCAATAACTGAAAGCGCTTATGATTTATGCAAAACAAATATTTTCTCGCTGATAAACGAAAACAAATATACAGTAATAATGAAAGGGTTTAATTTTCATATGAAAAAAATATGCTCATTTTTACGACGAACAGGTTACCGTGCAGCAAGCATTGAAAAATGTGACGGCTTCATTCAAATATTACACTCAAACCAGCACAATTGGGCAAATGGGCAGTGGAATCGACCAACTAGAGTTTCCAACTGAATGGAATGTTACTGTTGAGCCGAAGGTTGATGCTGGTGGGTTATAATTTAGCGAACGGCTCCAAATTACAGATGATGATCTAATTGAAATATTTTGAAAATTTCAAATTCCAGGAACTGTTGAATACTTTCAAGTCCTCTGGTCGAATATGACTCTGTTGAGTACCCATGTTTTGCAAGGATCCGGTTCCCCGAATGCGGAGAAGATCCCTTTGCACTTTCCTGGGGTAAGAATTTGTAAAATAGGAAAATTTTGGTGTTTGTATTGCAGCGAGTCTTTCGAATCGATTTTTTATAATTGCGTTTACACACGATATATATATTTTTTTCAGGAGGGGTTGTATGAAGTTATTGTATCAGCATGCAATTCCTACGAAGGCTGCATTTATTCCGAAGTCACTTATCCCATCAAAATTGTCGGAAAAGTTTTCAATCTGACCTTTGATGACCTGAATGATATTTTCCCTCCGGTAAGTTGAAACTGTGTTTTCATTCAGTTCGCCAGTCGTGCACGTAATATATAGAATGTTGAACATTTTATTGTGGTTAGTATATTTGCACTCGAATTGAATAAAATGAAAAGAAGTCAAGGCTATTTCCAAATTCTTGTTTAGACAAATGGCGACCGCAAAATTTTTTCGCCTTTGAACCCCATGAAATGATAATTTTTTCTGATCCATGGTAATTTTCTGCTTCGTAGAATTCAGAATAAAAAAACTTCAATGTGTTCTGTAATCGACTAAATCAATTAATTTATTTTCAAGTATTTCCCTAAATCCATACGAATAAGCGAAATTAATTACGAATAATTACGCGAATGTTAGAGGCAGGAATTCAAGAAGCCAAACAAACGCAGTTTAATTGAGGAATTGAAGTTCGTGTAGGATTACCTTTTTAGAATTATATATTCAAAACTCGTCTACCTGGAATTTTTTCGTGATTTACTCTCGCCGATGCTTCCAGCAAAAAAAATCGAAATTTTAAAAAAGTGAGTTGAGGTTAATTATGAATATGGAATAGGGACAAAACAAAACATCTCTCCTGCAATTTCAAAACTTGGGTGCCGCCACATGTTTGTTGGTCAACTGGGGAGATGGTTCAGTGGAAGCTTTCGGTACTGAGTCCACTTGTCACTCGCTGAACCATGATGATCTCATGTACCACTCTTCTGTTCAACTCACCAATCCGATGCCACTCACACATATTTTCCCGTGAGCCAATCAATTTCTCCAAATCTCTCTATAATATTCTCGACATGCCGATCTATATTTGTGCAACCAATAATGCCGAAAATTTTGCTCGCAGTAAAGAAGGCGTGTACGTGATCCGAGCATTGGCGTGGAATCCTGTGTCAGCCGATTCCACGAGCTTTACAGCAATATCATCAAATATGCCTTGTCATACTCCAGAAACATGGATTGAACGTCCAGCCAATGGAATGACTTTCAAGAGATCAGAAATCATCATTATCAACAGCGGTACTCGAATTGATTGTAGTATACCAAAGGCCACGACGATCAGGTAATTTAAAAAGCATCGTAGATCTGAATTTTTAAAACGAATTGACCTCAGAATGACCCGTTTCAACGATTTACTTCCACACTAAATTAGTATTCGGATATATTTTCTCCAAAATCGTATCACAATGAGGCTCTTGAAGGACTTATCCAATATAAGTTTATGTTTGGAGATTATTTTCTATCTTCGTTTTAATCATGTCAGCGAGACGACGATTGGTCCATTCATAAAATGTAATTCTAATTTGGGGGCTATACTTATTTATTCCTGAGTTCAAAGCTGAATCAATCGAGTAAAAGCTTTTTATTGATCATGTCGGAGATGTTAAAAGCATCAGTCGCTTCAAAAATTTTCTGAGGGTTCTTTCTGTGTTTATTTTGAAATAAATCTTCAATTTTGTTGGGCAAATTTGCATGCGTAATTCCAAAGCAATAAAACTCGGAGAATTCCAAAACGATGAAAAGGATTTTACAAAAATTTTTTGGAATGAAATACAGTAACTTTGAATATAACTATTGAATACAATTATTGAGTTTGGTCAGGTTTTTGGAGCATGAAACAAAGAAGAAAACATCGTCCGTACGAATCAAACGTTTTGTAAAGTTGATTTCTCATCGAGAGGCCCCTTTTTCGTATGTAATGACGGGTTTCTGCCTTTTATATAATATCTTTAGTCGAGAATGGCGTCTGAGAAAAATTGATCCGAAAACTGGAGAAATATTGGAGGAAATCGAACTGAAAAACTATCCCCAAATTCAAAGCTGGAACAGGGCTCAACTTGCCATCACCAGCAATTTCTTGGATTATGGGACCTATATTTTGAAGTATACCGCCATAATGTCAGGTATATATACCCAAAATTATATGTATATGTATAACCAGTTAGGGAAGTAAATGTTATAAAAATGAGTTAGTCCTTTACTGTAAAAGCAGTTCGACGGTCACGTTTTTTCGTCGTGTCTGGAGTATCTTTAGTGGTTTTCACTGGACTACGGACAATATTAGCACGGAGGTCCATCGAAAGTCCTGAAATCCAACTTTGAAGACTTTCTAGTTTTTCCAGCTGGGGACTTGTCAGTTGATCCTGACGATCCCAATCAAGAAAAGGTGAGCAGACAGCATGAACGTAAAATATTGTCTCATTGAATCTCTCTGATTATGAATAATCTGTTTTTTAATTCACAGGATATACCGATGAATTTTAAATGGAGTTGCGCAAAATCGAGTGAGCCGAATGTGGACTGGGAAACTTGGCCAATTATCGAAATCCCATCTGCAAATTCGTCTAAACCCCCTGTCGATGCCGGGGGTTGTTTCGGCACAGGATTTGGCATTCTGGATTTTGCCAAACGCCAATTGTTGATTGACATCGTCTCGCTGTATCTTTCAGATGAGACATATAGATTTGCTGTGATGGTCTCGAAAGACACCAGGGCTTCATCAGCTGCTGTTGATGTCGAAATCATCACTAGTAATGTCCAATCAATAACCGTCTCTGTTCAGTAAGTGTACGCAATCCTTCTAGGAAAATTGAAAATGAATGTTTATTTCTACTGCTGAATTTCAAAAATTTTGAATTTAAATTTTGGAATAAAGTAGACGTTATGCTAGCATAATAATAGTTTTGATCACAGACATTCACAATCAATCACTGAATCTATGCGAAACCTTTTTTTTTTTCGAGTCTTCTCTTTAATCCACATCGAATGAATATTGTATTTTCTCATTTTCTAAGGTGCAAAACAGACATTTCCTGCTTGCCTCCATCCGAGGGCAAAATTTACATGAACCATTTTGCAAATTTCTCACTGAAGTCAACCTGCAAACGAAATTGCGCAGTGAACACGCCAAAAATTTTCGAATGGTCGGTGAAAGTCCTCATGCCCGAAAATGTTTTCCAAGAAGTCAGCGGAAACCCGACCTTTTTTCCTTGTGAGATTTCAAAATTTTCTGATGTAATTTTTTAAGGAAAAAAGTAAAGGAAAACTTTCAATTCTTTTGCAGTTGGAACAAACAGCGCGGAATTGACGATTTCCGACGCATTTTTTGACTTCCTGAAACTGTACGGATCCGAAGAAGCAGAATTTAAGATTGCTTCCGTCATTCGAGATCCGACTCTGAACAATTTAGGTCAGCGAAATTAAAAGTTCTTTCGGAATGTATTTACGGAAAGTGTGTTTTTTAATTTTCATTTTGTAGGATCATCTGAGTACTTATTCAAGCTGAACAAACCTCCTGAGAACGGCATTTGTTCGTGTTTCGGTGACCAATTTCCATTTGTAACTGTGCTGACAACTCATGAATGTCGGTGTTCTGGTTGGACTGACCCTGAAGCAGCTGGAATGGCATCTTATCAGTTTTTCTGTGAGTATACTCCTTTAAATTTTTTTCTAAGCTTAATTTTGAAGTGTAAGATACACTTTCTTCCGACAATTTCCTTATTTTGCGTTTGTATATTTGTAATAGCAAAACGAAAGGATTCTGCAGCAGCACTCGAAGTCAACTACGACTCGTCGTCCTTCCCAAACCAAAGACTTCTCCTTAGTGTTGGAACCCATGAAATATTTTGCAGAATCACCGACAATTGGGGCGGGGTTGTCGTGGTTGCAGTGCAAATTTTCAGCTCAGAGTCAAGCAACGTCAACTTGTTCGTTGCCACCGTGAGAAACAATTCTTTTATATCAGTATTCAGTAGTCCCTAACCTTTTCGGGTCCGCAGACAATAACATTTCCAGATATTTTTCGCGGATTAGCAAATTAAAAAAAAATTCGGTGGACTGGCGAAGTTTAATAACATTTTTGCCGGCAAGAATTTTTTTTTTTGAAAGACAGGTATTTGAAAAGTTCTGTGTTTTTGTGTAACGATTGAGTCGAGAACCAACAAAGCTGATTTATTGGAATGTCTACGAGGAAGTACTTTAGAAAGGTTTGCTTGCAGACAGGTTTCTCAGAATGAAAAATTAAGATTATTTATTTCAGCAAGTGAACATTTTTTGGAAGCATTAATATGAGAAAAGCCAGGTTGCATTTTTTTATCAGATAATTTCAACTGCCATTGTCTTACCAAAATTTCAGATAAAGGTGAACGACTTCATTGGCTGCTTTCAATAAATTTATTTGGCTAGAACACTTTTTGGCAGACTATCAAAATATTTCTGCGGACCACGACTTGGGGAACACTGTTCTATTTCACTCACTTTTTTCGCCTGCTAATCAACTGTCAAATAATCGCATTTTTTTAAATATCAAAATTGAATTAAGATGGAAATGCCCACGAGGGATGAATATGAGGAATTCAAGTCACTAAACCTGGAAGGAAAATTGGCCATTGAAGATCCACCTCTGCTGAAACAATTGAAAGCTGCTGAACTCAGTGTTTTGCAGGAAGCTTCTTGGATGTCTTTGACTGCTCCAGGTTTAACACAATCTCAAAGAATGGACATGGTTGATGAAAAAATGGAGGTTAATGTATTTCATTCAATCACATTTTTTTCATTTACTAAAAAACGAGTCTGGTACAGGTTTTGGACTCAATGCTGAAAAACAGTGCAGCCAATACCAACGTCATGACAGTTGATCAAGCACTGAGTGCCTCAAGTTTATTGGGGAATATTTGGGGGAATATTGATCCCGATTCTTTGGAATCTGCAGTCGTTTCTGTTGGATCCCAAAAAGCAACAGACACGATCATCAAGGTTTGCATTGACGTGCTTCGAATTATTTGAATATTTCTTATTTTAAGGTGACCAAGGCGAGAAAAAATTGACTTAGGTGTCAAATGTGAAAAGAAACATGCAATACTTGAATTCGAAGAATACACTTTTTGAGCTTAATCTAAAATGAATTTACTGTTATAAACATTTAATAAAAGAAAATTAGGCAAAATGGGATCGAATGCAAAATCTTCGATAGAGTAAAATACAGCTTTCTTCAGTTTTAGGGTCTATTAAACAAAAAATTGCAAAAATTAGTCAAAGAACTAAGTTCAAGACTGATGAGTTTCCTTGAGACAACAGAAGGAATACTTCTTGGCATTCGATATATGAATCAAATGTTAATCGTGTCAATTCTTCATTGATCCCCGATCTTCATTATTGCATAAATTCACACGAAATGAACTGACGAATAATTTCGGAATCAAAGTGAGAAAAAATCATTTCAGGGAATCAGAGACACGGTTTCAAAAGGCAACTATATGCCGATGTCGGCTCTCACTAGTATTGCAGAAAACGTTTTGGCCACTGCAAATATCGGCTCTGTAAGCTTCGCAAAAATTTGGCATCAACGTTTCTGCGTATTTCAAGGTATATCGTCTATGCAATTTGACAGATTTCAGCATCACTGATAGCAAGTGGAAATTGTAACGAAGATCCGAACCCGAACATGACATTTTGCCGGCCCTTGGACATGAACCTGGCGGTTTATGATCCATATTTTCCCCCCATGGGTAAATAGCTTCCGCGGTTTAAATAAAATTTAATATCATTATTTTGATAGCCATTTTCTCCCAAAAGATATTGACAAAAAGGAAACAAAGAATGCTACCTTGGATAGGTGTTGTTACTTGAATGAAGAACGGAGTTTCAGAGCTTCCCAGGTGACGCAAAGTATCGGATCAACGATCGAGGTTCTGGCCGGGAAAATGTTGGCACAAATGATTCCTGGACAAAACAGCCAAATCAGTTCGCCCACTGGAAATGCCATCATCGTCCTGCAAAAGTGAAGACGGAACCCCTGCAAGTTTCGTATGGCTCATTAATTTTAATAATCTTATTGATTTAGGGACTTGGCAAAGAGTTTCCGAGACACATCCTTGGACTTGCCAATGGGAGTTCAAATCTCACTTCCACAAAATTTCCCTTGTCCAGGGGGAGACTGTTCAGCAGCAGTTGGAAGTAGTGCAACGATGCACAGCAGGAACTTTTTGGCAAGTGAAAATACAATTGCTATGGAATTGAAGACATCTTGGATAATAGCAATTTTCCAACGGCTCTTTTAAAATAAAGCATCGCACCATTAATGTTCCCAAGAAATCTACTCCATATGAATAAAAATAAAAATGATGTGATTTTTCTCTAAACTGTTGAAGTTAATGTACAATTAATCATCAATAAGTTCTTCTCCTATTACTGCGTGATGACATGAGAGAGTTATTTGTCTTCAGCTCCTTGTAGACATGCTGTCAAGGGTTTCCCCAAACAAAGATAATTTATGAGTAAAACACCACAAGTAGCCTGGGACTGGCTGGGAGCCCGTTGATATTGGCTCCCAGAAATGATATTCATTCATGTCCCAAAATAAAAAAAAACGGAGCATCTTCTTGAGATATACACGCATTATGCAATAATTAACACAATTTCTCAGAGAATTGGTTTGAGCAGTGGAAGCTAAGAATGGGAATGAGACTCTGAATGAATGCTGTTGATAATCAGGTTTTTGAGGCTTCCATGCATTATTACAGAATAAGGGTTGTGTTAAACTTGTTCTCGGTAAAGGTTGGGATTCTTTGCTGTTTTCTGATGGGTGAGTTGGGTGAAATCAAAGCAGTGATGTGCAGCATGGTTGTACAAGTGTTGAAGGTTTTTGGGGGCAAGTTTTTCAGTGCTGTGAGGCTCTATAAGACTGAAGCCCCGGTTCTTGGGATGTGGGTTGTTTATTAGTATATTTAATTGTGAGTGTGCCTTGCAGTCCCCAACACATGTATCACACAGCCTTGAACGAAATTGAGGAAATGCGTGACAAAAATGTTCAAGTTTCAGGAAAGATCAAATTGAGAACTGCACACTACATTTTTGTACTTTTTGGGCATTTGAATATCTGCAAACTTTCTGAGTGCATCAATGCATTCAGAAAGTTTAGTCATGAAATGACATACGGTATATGTGTTCGTTAAATCTTTTCATATTGTTTCGAATTTTGCAAGTTTTGAATTTTTTGAAAGTGCTTCAGTGCTGTGGATGAATCAAAGTTATTCCAGACCCAAAATCAAATTTTAGTATTTCAGCTATATTTCTGATTGATAAACATAAGCCGGCTCCGATAAAAAGGGCCTAATTATTCCATGGTAGACCTCATAAAATAAAGTGGGATTCTCCGATCATAATGTTTAAGATAATAATTTGACAGGGGGAATTCGCATCACGTATTTAGTTTTAGCCCCAGGAAAACTTCGCTATATACAGTACCGCCGAATACATTCTTTTAATTGAATCAGCCACAAAAATTAACAAGTTTTATATTTTCCTCTCATCCCACGAACACAATTCAAATATATATTTTTTAAAATTCATATCATTAGGTTGGCGAAGGAATGCAGTCAGAGAGGCTTACAAAGGATTCACCTGTTGTTCAATTCGACTTCTTTGACTCAAACGGAAGAAGAATTGAAGTCAGCAACTTGAAGGAACCCGTGGAAATCTTCCTGCCGAGAAAACAAATTCCTTCTGACACCGTGATGCGTAACTATCAAACCTTAGATTCCACTAAACGAATAGAAAGTCTGTCAGTTTATTCAGTTCAGTTGAATCAAAATTTTCGCGACAGGTTTCCTTCTTGGGACATGATCTACTGACGATTGATTATCGAACAAATCGAAGTACGTGATGAATCAAATGAGCGTCAATCTTTTTAAAATTATGAGTCTTGTTGATGGATAATTCAGTACATAATAATACTGCAGTAGCTTATTTGTACAGTATAATACCGCGATTCGGCAGTTCAAGACAGAAAACTTACTTGTTCCTTCATAGTCTAACACGCGTATAAGCCCGTAAATTTACGATTTTATTAAATTGAACATATGTGAAGAACTTAGTCCGATTACGATACTAAATGTAAGACAGGACTCACAGGAGTTGAAATGGCGATGTTCAATGTTTTAAGATGAGTTGAAAAGAAGAAAAACTAATACTCGAAAAGAATCAACGCAAAATTCATTATCCGAAACGATAAAATGTAGCAGACCAAGAGTCCGTTCTTTGAGAAAAATCACCATATACTATGATTGTATCAATTGTTCTCAATTATTGTAGAGCTCAGAATATGCTTTGAGCTTTCATGTCGTAGCATAATTACAATTTTTTTAATATTCGGAATAATACTGAAATTCTTTTCGAATTTTGCATGTATTTCAGCTTTGAACTGTACGAACGTGACCAAGGAGTTATCGGGTAGCACAATCAAGATTATCTACACACAAATTCCTCCTTCCCAAGCTTCAGATGCGGTATTTCTGGAATTCTCATTGACAAATGTTTCGAATCCAAGACCGAACATCTACATTTTGCTCAGGGTTGGAAAGAAACCGACTCCGATTTTTGGACAGTTCCAATCATTCGTCTCGATAAAAGACATGAAAATTGAAGCCGGTACGTTTGAATTTGAAAAAGAAAGAATTCCGGTGATTTTTATACGGATTCTGGCACAGACGGACTCATGTCAGCTACATTGACTGCAAAAAGTGTCGGATCCATTGATAAAAGTGCTCTTAATGATCCCAAGAAGGCAATTTATATCGGAGTGTTGCAATTGAAGCCCGAGCACTTCATGGAAAAAATTGTCAACCTTACAACGTTTGAAAATCTGGAAAAATATTTGGAGTAAGTGAGAACTGAAAAAAATCTCCGGAGTTGTAAACGAAGAAAATAATTCCTCGCATTTTCCAATTATTAAAAAGGCCCAGGATTTCATCGGATTACTGCATGAGAACAACTTCTCCACCGCCTTCAATGAAACTGGGCTTCTTGCGTTGAACCTCGTTGAGACCCTAGTTCCAAAGTGTAAAATGAAAGGTTTTAAATCCAAGGATCGCTGAAAATAAAAGCGTTACTACTATTATTTAACTTATGCAGGTGAAGACCATGGACGCGGAAGGAATGATTTTGCAAACCACGCATTTGAGTACATTTGGCGCCGGATTCTTCGTCATGCCAAATACAGTTGATTTCAGTTACGTTTTCGCCAATGCTGGTTTCGCTGACAATTTGACAATTTACCTAACCTTGATCGTGACAATCGTGACATACATTGTCATCTTGGTCTGGGCCATTCGCAAAGACAAACAGGATATTGAACAGGTATTTTCAATTTTTTCGACAATACTTCGACGAGAATAGCGCGTCATTTAAACGAAATAAAATATGATAATATATTTTAATTTGAGCAGCAAGTGATTTTGAGAATTTCTGACGATAATTTGAAGCTTTCTGCATTTTTAAAAACTTCACTTTCAGCTTGGTGCTTTGTCCTTGCCCGACAACAAATCTCAAGACAAATACCTGTACGAAATCATGGTGTTGACAGGAGACCAAAACAGCGCCATGACTGACTCCAAAGTTTCGGTGGGTTGAATTGACTAACATAGGACATCGTGAATTTTATATAAAATATTAAATTAACTTTTTTTCAATGGAAATCAGTTTATTGTCAGCGGAGAAGACGACGAAACAGACGCGAGAACATTTGGAAAGCCGAGCGGATCCAAGCGCCGATTTTTCAAAAAGGGACAAATGGATTCGTTTGTCATGTCCTGTCCGAGGTGAAATAATGAATTTAGAAGATTCATGTCAATATTATCACAATAAAGAAAAATGTGTTGGCTTTAATATTGCAGACCGTTGGGAAAACTGAGCTATTTGAGAATTTGGCATGATTGCTCTGGAAAAGGCGTGCTTAGGAGGACCAAAACGTGTATGCACTAAAACTTTCTAAATGTCTGACTCCTTGCAAAACTCAAGTAGACGTTACTAACCGAGCGAGACCTCCTTCCTCTACCGTAACATTCAAAGAGTTGTCGTAAATTCAAAATATGGAAGAAACAAGAATTTTAGCGACAAATGTAATGAAAAAGCTTTTTCCCCGGATATTCGACGTAACTTTTCTATCGCATAAGTCAGCTAAGATAATTCAGTGTGCGCATTATATCCAAAATTCAGCGCAAAAATACTTGAAAAAATTCTTTTTGGATTTTTCAATAGTTTCTAGGCGCTGTATCAAATTTTAATAAAAAAAATAATAGGACGAACTTGATCTTCATTGAGATGATTTGGAAATTCATATTATCTCGCGATACCTCGAAATTTCAACTTTTTGAATCCGTTGAAAAATCCACTTTAATTTTTTGGAAAGGTTGACAGACATACAATATATCAGTTTAGTGGACAGCAGGAGATGAGCAAAAAGAGAAATTTAAATTCTCAAAAAAATTAAAACTTTTTGATTGCCTAAAAAACAAAACAATCCAATTTATATTTTTGCAAATAAGGTTGACAGGCTGATTCCAGTGGCAGGAAGCGAACAAAAGAAGGAATTCAAGTACTTGTTCAACACAGCCAAGTCCAACAACTTGAACCTAAAAAACAAAACAATCCAATTTATATTTTTGCAAATAAGGTTGACAGGCTGATTCCAGTGGCAGGAAGCGAACAAAAGAAGGAATTCAAGTACTACAAGTTGTGTCGGTTCAGGTTGTTGAACTCTCTGCCTGTAGAGACCAAGTCGTAAAAAGAGTCCGGTGGGTCTTCGTCCAAATGATCCCGGGTTTCTCACAGGACAACGTACCGGGATGAAATGGATACCATGCTCACAAATGCCATGTGGTACGGCACTACGAAAGAGAAACCCGGGTCTGGCACGTTAAAGTTCGGTCCTTTCGCCTTGGGGATCGAGCAGGTGACTTTTTTATATTCACTTTTTCCGACTCTGAAAAATAATTTGGTATGTACGTTATCAATATGCTGGTTTTTTTTTTGGAAAAAATATTCATTTACAGATTGGAGTTGGGCTGATGGCAAACTTTGTGGTACTTATACCCAGTATACTAATCATCACTCTTTTCAAGAAGTCCAGGCCGAGGAAACTCAGGAAATCCAGGATCAACGAGGCACTGAAAGCTCATGGTGAGAATAGCGAATCAATGCTCTATATGTGGAGATTAACCAAAAAATGTTGCTTCCTTTCTAAAAAAAATAAGGTTGTTTGGACGAGACCAAGCCTCAGCCATCGCAAAAGTGAGTCAATTCTTGAATAATGTGTTCTGGCAAGTCAAAAAGGCTGCTGATTGACTCGTATAATGCATAGCTGTGTTTCCCAACCTTTTTGGATCAACAGCAGACAACTGGCGAATTTACATAAAATTATTTGTGAACTTCCCAAAAATTGCCTGCCGATTGGCGAAGTTGTGAAAAATTGTTGCAGGCTCCAAATATTTTTGCTTGAAAAACTTACAATAACAGGTATTTAATTTTTTTATTTTTGGCAAAAGTTGAGTTAGGAATCTATGAAGCACATGTACTGGAATGTGTTAAAATATTATAAAGGAGAGCTTGCAGACAGGTTTCTCAGAATAAAAAAAGAATTAAAATATTATTCAGCAGGCGAAAACTCGTCTGAAGCATTATTAGGAGAAAAGGCAACTTTTGTTTTTCATCAAATATTTTTAAATGCAATAGTCTTTCAAAAATTTCATAAATAGACTTCAGTGCAACTTTTGATACATTCAATATGTGGAAGAAAATTTCCCGGGGACCAGCAAAAAATAAAATGTCTGCCGACCATTGAGGACCACAGGTTGTGGAATACCACTGCATATAGGGCATTTATATATTTTTTCTACAGGAAGTCCAAAAGATTCACATTACCCTGGTGGTTTGTGATCATAGCCTGGATACTTTGCTTCTTGTGCATGGCAGTCTCAGTATTTTTCCTTTGGGCTTACGGCATTACCTTTGGAGAGGATAAAGCTGCTAAATGGGTTTCCGCCCTCTTCGTGTCATTCTTCTCCTCTATTTTATGCGTCCAGCCGATCAAGGCGAGTACATGTACTCAATACAAGATAAGTAACCACATATTACCCATGAAATTGTTTCCCTGTAGGTGATGGTCATGGCTTGGGTCTTGAGTGCCATTTTCAAGAGCGAAACCAACGTAGACGACTCTGCTGAAGACGAAGAAGACACGAGGCTGGATTACAACGAGGAGTTCATTGAGAGTAAATAATACGCCAATGTAAAATTGTGAACCGAATGATCAAGCGAAGGAATTGTCTAAAATTATAAGAAATTCAAGAGTGTCTTAGATGCTATGCATTTTAGGCATATTAACCAATTAAATTTTGCTCCAAAAAATACAGAAACTGCAGCGACGAGGAAGAAAAAGCGCACAATTGCGTTCAAGCCACTGGACCCGGAGGCTTTGGAGTTGGTCAAGAAGGAACGACTCAAAGAAAAGATGCTGTGGGCAGTGCTGAAAGAAGTATTATTCTACACCCTGTATCTCAGCACTCTGTACATCATCTCTGTGAGCAACAGAGATCCCAGCGCTTACTTGATGAAAGACCATCTAGTGGCAACTCTAATCAGACCTGGGAGACAAGATTATGCTGCTGATCAGGTAAGAGAGGCTTTAATATGCATTAAGAAAATGAGGGTTCTCAATGCAAGCCAGCTTGCATTGGCAAACATTTAGGGGAACGTCCCCAATATTTGTCAGAATGGGTTCCCAACGCATGCCAGCATGGCTTGGCCAACGTTTGGGGGAATGCCTGCTCTCAGCAGACGTTGGGCAGTGACCAAATGGCTATTAGTCCAACGTTTGGGCCCCAATGACTTCCCAATGGCTTTGCAATGCAGGTTGCAACAGCAAAATTATTTGCTGGGGAATGCATGAGCATGAGTAACAAGAAGGAAGATGAAAAAAATCTTTTAAAAACTTTTTTTCTGCTCTTGGTTGCTTTTGAATAAAACTTGAAATTTATCTTTGGTTATTATTTGGATATGGTGGAATCTTCTGAACAAAATTCTCTATATTACGATTTTTTCCTAGTCAAACCCTGTTAAACCACCAACATCTGTGCAGCCAGATTTTGGCGGTTTACTGAGGGTGGTGGTCTATGGAGGGTAGTGGTTCACTACAAAATTACTACAGGACAAAAAAAAATTAAGAAAAGGGATGATGGATATAAGAAGAATACCTTTACATCAATATATGACTAGAACACGTAAAAATAATCACAAGAACGAATTAAAACCTCGTTTATAACGTAGGTAAACATGGACTAAAGAGTCGTAAACGTAAGACAAGTATAAAATTTTAACTTATAGAGAGGTTTAACAGCCAATAAAGGGGTAAAAAAAAACAAGGACAAGTGCCTATTTGAGGCCAGAAAATTGTTGGCAGATGGCGGATAGCCGTCTATCTAGGTTTCCCCATCCTTTTAACATTGGAAAGATTTGTTTGGGGTAAAAATATGGCGGGAGGTGAGGGTGGCGGTTTATCCTGGGGCGGTTTAAAGGGGTTTGACTGTACCTTAAATCCCCTTGTAAAAATTGTGTAAGCCGTCTTTAATGCTCCACCATGATTTGCAAAGAAATTCAAGGTACCAGAAAAATCTTGCTATGGACATAATTTCGTTGTAGGGAAACCCTAAATAACACAGAGGGATACGGCTGAAGGGGACCAAAAAGAAAATCTTAAACACAGAAAACCAATCTGGAAAAGATGTCGTACGGAGAGTCCACTTGAAGTCCTTTTTGTGTTCTTGACTGAGACGTATAATTTGTAATACTGTACATTATAGTCACCATTGATCTTCGAAATTATGCAGATTCAAACGGAGAACGATTTTTGGAATTGGACTCATAATGTGGTAATCCAAGAAACCCGGGCCCAAAACTGGTACAACGGAGACGCTGCTTATGGCCTCAGGGGGTTTCTGAATGACAGGAACAGTCGCATGATGGGGTACGCAATTTTGCGACAAGTGAGGTCACAGCCGAACACCTGCGTGTAAGTATATAATTCAACATCAGCCGATCAATTAGCGGTCTTCCATACATGGATTTTACAAGAATTAAAATGTTTGTAATCATGCGAAATTTTTTTAAGAATTCCTGTCGGTATGCGGAAGCAAAACATCACGAGTTGCGCGTATTATTCTGAATACATTCATGAAGAACGTGGGGATTTCTGCACGAAATGGAGACGAAGGGCTTCGTACATTCCGGATGAGGAATGCGGTTGGGACGAGTTCAGGTTTGAAATTGCTTTCTAAATAAGCAGAATTATATTCTATATATTCTTTTGAATATCGTACAGCTTTCATGCATGATTTTTCATTTTTTTGTGGACTTGGAAGATGCTCTTTTTCTTGAATTTTCAAATTACAGTTTCAACGAAAGTTACTGGGATACCGTACCATTGGATTAATATTCTTTTCTTGACACAGGCTAGCTTCTAGCTTTTCTTATGATTCTCTTCATGTAGATCATAAATACTTTGGAATTAAAAAAAAGCTTAATTCAATCTCGAACTCGGTTAAAATCAAAATGATTGATATAGTCAATTTTTCAATGAAAATTTTTTCACGATGAGCAGTCTCATTTTCCTGCATATAATTTTTTATGCCAGTACTCCGCAAAATGTCCTAAAATATTTTAATGTTTGAAATGAGCCATCAAAATTTGTAGCTACAAGAATTCTGCTGAGTTGAAATCATTCCCGATTGTTGGCAAATTGGATGGGTACGGTGGAGGAGGATATGTTGTCAAATTACAAGGCCGAGCTGAAGAGCTGTCAGAGAAGCTGAAGGATCTGCAGCAAGCTGAATGGACTGATCACCTCACGAGAGCCATTTTCTTGGAATTTTCGATTTACAACGCAAACGTGAGCCTCGATAACTTTTTCCAATTTTTTTTGCCTGAAGAATCCATATACGTACAGTATTTTTCTCCAAGACGTTTTTCAGAATCAATAAAAAGTCGTCCTGATATATTCCCGAAGATATCTACATTCAGATGCCGAAAATATTGTTCTCCGTCGGTCATCAAAACCTCAATATTTTTTATTGTTTTGAAAATTGTATCATTCCGAAAAAAATACTTCTAGGAAACTTGAATCTGTTCAAATTGTTTTCATTTTTCATCATAGCAGAAATTATTGAATAATCAGAGCCCTCTCTTAAACTGTAGTGGATGGAGTTGGATTAAAAAATTTAAAAAAACCATTATGCCGTATTTTTCTTGCAAACTTTGCGACCTAGAGGAACGCCCCTTGAATCAATATCCATAGTTCTTTCAAAGTTGTTGTTTTTTAGTAACTGGTAAGAACGAGTCACCTTTATTGTAAAAAAAAAACCATAAAGCTCAGGTTAATTGAATTACAAGGATGACTGCCGAAAAGTAAAAAGACTTTTTTTTCGAAATGCATTTTGAATTTTGAGCTAAAAAAGGCGTTAACAGAAACTAACACTCTACGGCGTGATAATAACATCGGAATTTTACGCAATTTGTATGCGTATACGTCATATCAAGAACGTTTTTTAACAAAGCACTTTCCCTGCTAAATAAATCAACTGATTACTTACACATCCAATGGTAGTAGAAACTCATCAGAAGGAATCTAATTGTAACGAATTATAGTTGATAAAAAGTTTGTTTTTCAGGTTCCTTATGCGCAACAGTCATAACATCATTTGAAATCGCCATTCAACGAATGTATCTTCACAACAAGCATTTTTCTCAAGGTCCCAATTAACAGCTTCGTTGTAACGAGATTTATGGAAAATCGACAGGATGTCGATAAAATATCCAGTGTCTGATGGTTGCAGCAATACAGTCAACCCTGTCTAATGGACTTGATTTGTGCAAGGGACAAGTCTGTTGGACAAAAAGTCCTTTACACAAATTCAATTACATAAAAAATTAAAATTTTCAATTTTCAACACTAATTTTAAACCAAAAGAAGTCTGTTTGGTGGATTTTGTCTGTTGGGCAGGAGGAAGAACTGCTTGCAGAGCTGGTCTGTTCAGCAAAAATCCCTTACACGGGAGGTCTGTTAGGCGGGGGGGCCACTGTAATTCATTACATCTGCGATTACTCGTACAATACCGTGTATAGTTCGCTCAGAAAATGACGATTCAGAACCGAATACTTATAAAGGGCGAAAAAAGGCCTGTAAAAGCACGCTTAACCGACGAAAAAACTTAAAAGCGTCCACTTAAACAAGCCGGATCGTTCTTATTACAAACTCTCATAGGGACCACCGCCAGTTTTGCCTTCGTGGCGCTTTGACGGGATCCGCCTGCTGCAGTACCACACAACCGGAGGTTTTGTTGTCATACTTGCAGAAGCCCTGTTCTGCATTTTTACCATTTACTTCACCGTGGTTCTGCTTCGTGGGATATGCAAAGGGAAAATGGCCTACCTAAGGGTACTTTTTTTTAGCATGCCTCATTTTTTCGCAATTTTTCTTCTAGGGCGCTTATGAGGATATGAATGAAGTGTCGACGTCTGGTTCCAGACTTATAATAAATTATTTAAAACTCCAGTCCAACCTCTGTAAAATTAACTTCAGGTGATCAACGAAAACTTTGAGATAGGGAAATTCGGAGCCAGGTTAACAAGCATTTACGCTTGAAGGAAAGAAGAATTGCAGGAAATTTACGCGCCTCAGTCAAAATAATGACGTTTATAAACATGCCGAATTGACGTACTATTTTAGGATCTAAATTCTTGCGTTTCACATGATGATTTTTGTGCCATATAATCACTGGAATAGAGAAAATTTCTAAATTCTGTTCCGTAGCTTATAATGAATCGACTCTAAAATCCGTGTGATATAAATTAGCGCCATAATCCGAACTTCGTTTCCTGTATAATTCTGCAAGGTTAGTCATGTTGACCTGATTCATTTTTCGCAGTTGTACTGGACTATGTGGGAATGCATTCAGATTACACTGTCTTACGCTGCAATTGGCCTCTACGTGTACCGATACATGTTAACTCAGGATGTCTTAGAGGTGTTTGAAAAGACCTACGGCAATGGGTACATAAGAATGCAACGCGTTGGATTGATTGACGAGTCCTTGGGATATGTCATTGGTATCCTCGTCTTCATGGGGACCATAACTTACCTCAAGCTGTTGAGGTCAGTCGGAAAAATTATAAATTATTCGAATTATCGGAAGGGTTTACCACATTTTCACTGAATAAGATTTAAAAAAAAAGTGAAATGGCCTATGGCTGAGTTAAAAAACAATTATTGCTCAGAAAGAAACCCTTCATTTTCGCGAAACAAAATCAGCCCTATTTCATATTTTCAAGGACACATTTGCAAGTCACCCAAGCAGCTTTACGTTCTTTACTCTCAAAAAAATGAGATGACCATCTTGCAGATTCTTTGTAGTACCCCAGCAGTTTTCCCTTTGAAATTCTTGAAATCGACTCGGCTTTCATTCATAGGGTTGCCAACAATAATTGATCAATAACCCTTGGTGTTTGGGTCCTGTTTGATTGTGTGGCAGTGCCAGGATTTTTTTGCATGCAGGTTCATTTTGGTTTGACCAAAGGTCACCAAAACACAGCTTTGGCTGAGCAGCCAAAGACAGAAAAAATCTGGGAAAGGGAAAGCAATTGTTCTGAAAATACTGCAATGCTTATCTTATGACAGGAATGAATAAAAAATGCCACCCACCAAAAATTTTTTTTTTCACATAGATTTTTTGCAGGAATTTTTAAAGAATTAGCAGATTCTCCCAACTTTGGTTCTTCTGATCATTCTTGTTTTCCTTATTTTGTTTACTCCTTAAGGCATACTTTTTTTTTACTCCTTGTGAAAAAAAATTTTGCTGATAAATCCCAGCACTGCCCTCAAGGATTGATACCAACATACAGTATTTTGAACAGCTCCTGTCACAGCTGCCACTTGGGATGAGACTGTGGTGGCTGCTGTGGATGAAAATGGCGGAGTTGCCTTGGAAGACCTGGAGACAACCCTTGGAATAATCGGTACGGTTAAAATTCTTAAGACTGTTTCGACCCACCGTGGGTTTGTACACGTGCTAACCAAGGAGTCGAAAACTAAATTTACGTCTTTCGACAGTCCCACTTAAAAAACCTTTTGTTTCCTTGGTTAAAAATATGTCAAACTGGGCAGCATTTTTTTTCTTGTTCCAATAATCGCTTTTCAGATTGTTCATAAACCATTTCAATTTCTATCCCAAAAACTTTTTTGAACCCCCCTTGTACACATAATATATTACATATTTTGAAATGAGTTTAGAATGTAGAACAATAATAATTTTTCTGACCAATAATGTTTGCTTTCATGGCTTGAAAATAATGCTGGGGCTTTTTTTGAATTATGACATTCGCTTCAGGGTAACATGAACCAAAAAACTGAAAATGACTTTTGGGAAAGCATTGCTAAATTTTTAAATCTCGGCATCCTGGCTTTCACCAGTATTTTAGCCACTCAGACATTGTGTCTTCTAAGTTCTAACTCATTCGGCATTTCCCTGATCCACATCAGAGATCATATGGAGTAAAATTCTAAAAATTACTGTATTATTGCATCTTGAATTATTTCGAAGTAGAATTAAATGAGCAATTTCATAGTTTTCTCCCGTTTTCAAGGGTTAAAGAAGAGGAAATCTTTAACATTTTTTCTGACCCCATTATATAGAGAATATGAATTTATATTTTTGAAAAGCATCGAAATTTGAATTAGTTCTAAAATGACTTTGAGATCGTCGAATTCATGAAGAACAGAATTGGAACTTTCGTGGGAGTCAAGAAAGTAAGAAGGATTTTTTCGCATAATTTTCAACCAGATGACCGAGCTCTTTTTCTTGTAATTTTGAATATTTTGGTTCGAATATTAGCAAAAATCTGTTTATTCGCACGCTTTTGTGATTGTTTCCTTCTCTCCGCTGAAGATTCTAAGGTCTCATGTTTCATACCATAAATAAGTCTTTACGGTCATGGATTAAGCTCAAAAGAACTACTCAAGGTGATAAATGAACCAATTTTATCCTACCACAAATTATCAACGCTTCCTAAACGTCCGAATACAGTTAATTCAAATTTAATTCAAGCATTGGATTTTGATTTAATGCTATTGCGACACTTGAAGATGACAGTCTCACCCACACCTTTTCATCATAGTTATTTTTTGAAAAATGACGTGTCTCCGCTTCTAACTTTTATAAATTTTCCATACACCGTCACCAAACATTAAAAGAGTTTTTGTATAGAAATGCAAAAGTTCCCGCACGTCATAAGCTTTGATGTTCAAATTTGGCGAGAAAGGAAGCAATATTTTCGAAGTGAAAAATAATCCCAAGCAACTCTGTCTTGTTTAAAAATACTGTATGCCATATATTTAAGAGCCGCGAAATAGATTATGACTACGATGATCCATTTCTGGTGATTACACATGCGTAACCCAGAGTTCCTGATTTATTCAGACAAATACTGTGAAGCCAAATGCCCAAGTGGAAATAAATCCAGTGAACCCCCAGTCATCTGAAGAAGACAGGAAAAACGTGGGAGATTTCTCAGGAAAAGTGGACAAAATGCTGGATCACATCAACACTATCTATTTCAATGGAGAAATCGATATTCACAACAAATCGTGGCTCAAGAAAATGGCGTCCAAGCAAGCAAAATGAAACTAAGAAATGAATCAACTGAAGCATGTTCATTGGAAATGGGAATAAAATGGCATTGAAAAATCTCTCGAAATGTTTAATATATTTTACTGATAAAAAAAATCAAGTCAGTTTTCACCAACTCTTGGTCTGGGCCATCTGGGGACTACCTTCAATCTGCAATTTTTATGCAGGTTTTTGCCAGTCTGTGGGAAATTTTCTCCAACAGAAAAAATTCACCGAAGTATCGATGAAGTTGTTTATATCTATCTGAAATTTTTGAAAGACAATGACAGTTGAAATTATCTGATGACAAGAAGTTGCTGTTGAATTCTCCGGCTCACTAAAATATATTATTTTTACTTTTGATCCTAGAAAGCCTTTCTTATTCAAGGCCATCGTTATAATTTTTTCGAAGACATTGCACGAAAGCTGCTTCATAGGTTCTTATCTCAGTTTCTGTGAAAAGCATAAAATTTCCAAATACTCTACTGTATTTGACATAAAATCTTTTAAACAAAAACGTTTCCTACTTGGCAAACATTTCATGAACATCGCTAAACAAAAGAAAAAATTTACGGGAATTTACCAGTCCTCAAAGAAATGTTTTGGAAATTTGCCGGTAGGGTTGCCCAAAAATATTGGGGAAGACTGACGTAAATCATTTGAACCCAAGACTGCAGCTACAAAAAAGAAAACAATAGGAATTTCAATTAATCTCGAGATCGAATTTTAATGAAACGTCTTAAACGCCGAATAAAGATCCTGGATTCGATCTGCTACCCAATCTTCCTTGATGAAGAAAGTCGTGACCCTTTCAAGGATTCAGGAACAGTAGCCCCCCCCCCCAAAAAAAAAAGGAAATTGAAAGAAAGGGACACATGGGCCTCAATAATTGGTGGTGCAAGGGTTCTTGTGGTGTTCGTGGGGAAGACAATATGAGGCTCTATATGGCAATATGAAGTCCTATTGCGTATCACTCTTCTGAAGCAAAAAGCCAGAAGACCGCCTTTGCCGAATGAATGAAGTTGCTGAGCAAGACATCCTTTCATTGCCGAGGGAAAGCTCCAAAGTTTTGAAAATTTTCATTCCTTCCAAGGAATTGTGTCCAGGTTTCAGGAACGTGGCCCTCATTTTAATTCACTCATCCCACCCAAAAAAATGGGGAAAAGGGTTTAACGGATGCCGGTTGCCCTTCTCACATCTGATGGCGTCAGACGGCAGCTATCATAGTCATATTTTGGGGACAACATTTCCTTAAAAAAAACCACAATGCTGCAAATGGAAAATCAAAAACTATATCAAATATTTAAACAAACCTAACTAACATAATCTAATCATTCTAAATCTGAATGCATCAAATAGACTTGTTGAATTATTTACAAATGGAAAATTGGAAAAAAATGAAGATTTAAACTAAACTGCTGACCTAACCTAAGTAATCAAATCTTAAAAATTAAAATTAAGTGCCCAACGTCTTGCACCAGTCTGTATAAAAACTGGCATATTCAAGCACGATTTCCCCCTCACCAAAAATATCTGGAAGGAAGATAGAGGGGAGCTGAGCAGAAGAGGAAAGTTGACAACGAAGGACCTATATGTCTGCCCCTTTTCTTGGTGGGATGAGCAGAAGTGAATGGGTTCTTCAACCAGATTTCAAGACCTCAATTTTTAAAATAGTGAAATGTATATCTTTTCTGAATCTTGAAAAATAGAAGAATCTTGAGGACTGTATACTCAAAGCAAATACAATTCAATTCAGAAAAGAATGCATGTAATTTGAAATTTGTAAACTTCAGACAGAGGATTCAGACAGATTTTTTGCGCTTCAAGAAAAGATAAGACCGAAGAAGGAATGAATCACTAAAAAATGAATATGAACCCCTTTTTATCTTTCTTTTTTTTCTTACACTGGATGTGATTATAGATATGATTATATATTTCTCTTGACGGAGGAGGTGGATGCACTTGTTTATCTATTTTACTTCGAAAGTTTTCAGATCTATTCATCCAGCAAATATTTTGGGAGGCAGGGAGTGAGCTGCTAACTCACAGCAGCCAGCTTTAGAGGGCCCTTGAGGGATACATAAATTAAAGGGGGAATACCTTACCTGAAATCGATGCACTGTAACATGTTGTATTCAAATCTGTAAAAACAAGTGCGTAAATACGCGTCTTATTGATACAGTAATCGTCAAACTAAAAATATTTGTGTGCTCAGAAGTACTGTATACAACAACGTGTCATTCCTTCGGTGTAATGGAGATAAAGCGTACAAATAAGACGGTGAAATTATACTGTATACATTCATTGCAGTTTCGAAAATGAAGAAAGCTTTACAAAACGGCCTTTGTCTCTCTCTGCAGGCAATTAAGATCGTGGAAAATTCCTGCAAATTGAAAGATATAGTTTTTTCATGTGTAGTTCATAAATCAGCGCACGTCGAAAAGCGCACGTGCGTTTGCATTGTGTTCGCAATTTTCAACGATTTTCATCCTTCACAAACCTTGGATTTTTCAGGCCAGTAATCTTTAGTTCCCGCATGAGGTCTTTGCAAAGCGACGTCTTCGTTTTGTCATGCATATCAATTAGTAGATGGATAAATGCACAGCGCAGGGCAAAAAAATATTTAGGTCGAAAAATCACTTGTGTCTTCATAATTTCGAAGCAGCCCGGCTTATATAAATCAGCCCGGCATCGGAGGAAAACACTGTGCAGTTCATCTCTCTTCAAGTCAAGACATGCCCTTTCTTGACTCGCTCATAATCCTCAGAGAGTTGAAGTCTTAGAAAATACAGTATAGCATTTGATTTCGATGTGAACTGCAGTGAAGAACTTGCGTAGGATTCCATGTGAGTGTTGAGTATTCCTTGTCGATCAAAACACCCACTACTTTTTCCCCCCGTGATATCATGTTCATAGTTTTTTTTGTCCCATTTTTAATCATTGCAGGAGACTTAAAAGTTCTGCGCGGGTTGATTTGCTGTTTGAAACTCTCGGTAAAGTATAAAGAAATTCACGATTAGTATTTGAGTGCTTCAGTCGCGACATCACAATGGGAGGAGTCGCTGTATTGTTGCTCGTGACGGTAGTAATCCATCACTGTGCGGCCGAGCCTGCTGGTAAGTTGAAAAATGATCATTTTCTTTATTGTTACTTGAAAAATTAGTAAATGAACACCTTTGCTTTTATATCACACAGTATGGAGCAGTGCTGATGTCGGTAGCGGTGTTGTCGCTAGTGATGCTATGCATCCCCTGGTCCAGCAAATTATCACTCGAGTTGCCAATCGATTGAGTACTTCTTCAGGAATGAACCCTGCCTATTCTCGCATTGAAGGCGGAGTTTTCGAAACGGACATAACTAAGGCTCCCTACATTGCCAGGATTGATGTTATCGTGAATGGAACGACCGAACTAGTGGGATGGGAAAGTGGAGCTCTGATTTCGAAGAGGTACAGTATAGTAATTTATTATTCGAAGCTGAACTTTTCATGTAGCTTCGATGAACTTTAATTTTCAGTTGATTTCAGTGTATGGAATGTGCTGAAATTTAAAAGTAGTATAATCTCTATCTCCCAGCATATGCGTACATAAACATACCAGTATAAGGTCGTGAAGAGGGATTTCTGCGGGCGCGGTTATATTTTAGTGATGCCTCGGAATAGTTCAAGTTATATGGTGGATCACCATCATCCTCAGGTAAAATTTTTTTGACTTCGGATGCTCCATGATATCCATGACGTATAACGCTGAGGGTATCTATTTCAATAAAAAAGCCGGTTTGAAATTATATTATCATACATGGTGATCGACTGATCCCGAATGATGAACGTAATTTAATAGCCCTCCTTTGAATTTATTCAACTTCGTCACAAAGTATTGACAATGCCGAAGCTCAATATGTCCTGAAGGCCATCCTCACAGCTGAGACGAGGTTTCATAATCCTACATGCATATATGTTGTGGTGAAGTGTATATATATATATAAGCTTTGAATTAGGCATCGCAAATTCAAGTAGAGTATGTGCTGATTGATTCCTTTCTTTCTACGACAGACATGTTCTCACTTCGGCCTGGATGCTCGAGCCGAAGATTTTCCAAGCAATCTCTTTTATACTGTCAAGCATCCGTGTCAGCCTCGGCGTTACGTCATCCACCTCACCGAACCAGCAAGAGTTCACCGTCTCGTTATCAAACGTGATTCTGCACCCGGATTATATCTACGTACGAGAAAGCAAAACTTCTGTGGATCCAATCATTAAAAATCAAGTGGCGATTCTGAGGCTACCCTCAGATGCCGTATTAGGTGACACTGTGAACACCATTCCGATTACTTACAATCCCGGCTTAACGTACACAGGACAAAGTGTCACGATCCTGGACTGGTACCCCACCGGTGAGTATATGATTTATCAAAGTACGGCTAGCTCCACGCCATTGCTTTAATTTCTGATTCGTATATCTGGGAATTATTTTCCTGATTGTCTCTCGCCGATCCACCACCCTCACCCTGCACCCCAGGCAAAAAAAAGGGTCATATGTACTTGTCTGTATGACAAGCACAATCATCATAGAAAATTAATCAGGAGTCACAGTTGACACGGGAATTCTGAGGACAGTCAATGCATTTCATCAGCAGCAAGCTTTCAAGCAGTCAAATTTCTGTGTCCCCCAAAAACCAAATACTCCTGCAGAAAGCTGCAACATTTTTGAGGGATTTGATGAAATCAGCGGGCGTCTTGAACAGGGCGGCCAGCCCAGGAATGAAAAGATTTTTATTCCGCCCAGTCAATGGACCCCTCTTTTTTTGAAGGGGGAGAACCTCGGCGGATGGATGCGCCAAATGCCTATTTTCGTGCAGCTGGTTCTGCTGAACTTCAAAAGGCGAATTATGTCGGTGTCGGGTGCAACAGTTCCATTGCGGACCCGCGATGGTCGCTTTGTTTCGAATTTCCGGAAGCGAGCGCATCAGGTTCCAAAGACACAGTAAGAAAAACGAAATTCAACGCTTTTTTGAATTGGTGTTATAGTTGCGAAAAAACTTATATTAAAGATGTAAAGTGGGTATAATAAGGAGGAGATCATATAGGAACTTCGAATCTATACCCGTTACGTCGACAATTCTAAATTCTTCAATTGAACTTCCAGGGAGTTCCAGCATGTAGGGAAGCGTGATGGACTTTACATACTCGAATGGCATATACTCTCTCCCAGTTAATAGAGATTCATCTTTATAATTTCTACGATGAGGTCATATGTATTTAATACTTCATTAATGAATTTTCGCATTCATTTTCTTCAATTGACGTCCGTATACTCGTATATACAGCTATACGTTTGAGATTTCGTATCGCCATGAATACTTGAAACAAACCATTTACGTTTCAGGGAAAAGCGGGCTCCCCCATCGTCATCAATTACGGAACTCAAAACGCAGCAGTTGTTGGAGTGAAATCCCTGGCTACCAACACCACAGAATTGGCCTTGCTGACAACCTTTGCTAGCAGCCTGAGTTACGAGGGACATGCTTCTTTCGTCTGCCCGTATGCTGATGAATGCATCGGATACAGCCCTACTACCACCACTGCTGCTCCGACTAAAATCCAGATATTTTCAAATATTTTGCGGAGATTCCTCAACTGGCTTGGAAATTTCTAGGGTGACATTTCCGTTTATATATAGCGGCGGGAACTTTCAATAGCTCGAAATTGATGTTTTCTTGTTCATCGTGTGATAATTAAACAGTGATCGAGCACAGAGACAAAACCGTGTTTCTTTTATTTTACTTTGAGTGATGTTTTCTTGACGACTCATGCGAATAATGGCTCATCAAGAAAACATCGACATCAGGGAGAGTATTCTTCAATAATAGGAAGTAGTGTATACTGCAAAGGATTGTGCGAGAACTCTAAATTTCAGGAATTTCCTTTGCATTTGATTATGGTCCTCAGAAAAATAAAAATAAAGTTGACGAATAACATGGAATACTAGACCTAACTGGATCTGCTCACAACTTTTCAAATGGAGACCTGTACGAAGTTTGAAAGTTAAAGAAGTCCACCACTGTTATTCGGCGCCAATATAACCCTAGAAGAACTGGCATTAAAACCTTGAGGCATGTACATACAGCATTTCTCAAGACAGATGCAAATGATGTCCAATAAGCATGAATGGCACAGCATGTATGAGTTTCATGAAAATGTAATCATCATTCAATGTAATTTGTCACGAAATTTGAAGTCTGAACATGTTCCACGCTCCCTGAGGACATTTCAAAGATGAATTCTTACTGGGCTCGTTACATTCCAAACTCTTTTCGGGCCTTTCTTTCTGGCGTTTCCGCGATGCGTGTTTTCATGCTCTGTTCACGTGGACCTAATGGTTTTACACTCCTATATACATTCAAAAGCCTCTCATATTTGAACGTCTTCATCTATGTTCAATTTTTTCGTGGTCATTAGATTACTTTTTTATTGTATGCTTTCTTTTATGAATTTCCCTCACACACCGTTTTTTAAATACTGTACCGATTGATAATTGTTAGTACAGTAGTACTTGAGAAATTTTTAATGAGGAAAAAAAGCACCTACACTCGAGTATCAAATAGTTGCAACATTAGAGTATAGATTGGAGTACGGATTTATGTTATGTCTCTTACTATAGATGCCTATTATTTTACATATGCAGTAGTTGATTTGAAACTTCCTCGCGAGTCGTGTTTCATCCACAATGAATTTTTTGTCCAAAATGTATAATGAATAAAGCATGTTTTGAAAAGAGTAGGATATTCCAAAGAGAAAATGGAGGATAAACAAAGAAACGATTCAAATTTTTTTTGGGATATCCGTAACTCATTCAGATGAAGTTCCAATAACTTCTTTAAACGGAATCATTTCGTCCGACCAATACCCGGAGAATTTCTTCAAAATTTAATCGTACACATCCAACTATTTTTGATAGTTTATCAATGAGCTGCATGAAAACCATCCCACATTTGTGTATGATGATCTGAGGTCGCATTAAAGCTTTAGCATCAGAAATATTGAGCGTATGCAAGGGTGAAAAATGAGAAATTGGATCAATGTGTCAGCTGTGACAATAGGTCACTTTGATGAGTGATGGTTGAAAATTGAATGCGAGCCTATTGAATTAAGTTTGTAACAATATCCCTCCTTTGAATAACAGGAAATGGAACACTGCATGGTGACTGCTATTGAGCAAGCTGAACCAAATTTGCGCTGCACTCGATAGCCATTTGAAAATCTTCATGAAATCATTGTGCTTTTTTTTTTTTACAAACATGGAGTGTTCAATGGAATCCTCCAGAAATATGCACACCATGGTTTTTCAGTCTAAAATTTTGATAAAACTGACCCCCTTTCCCAAGCAAAGGCACTCACTCCATTTTCAAACTCTAAATTTGCCAGACAATATACAGTGTCAGAAGGATCAATTAACCAGCTTATAAATTGATTTTGCATTTATATCCTGATGTGGGCTTTGTGTTTCGTTTGAAATCCGAGTTCATTTGAATTTTCAAAAAAAATATTTACAGTACTATGAAAGAAAACGTAAATCAAAATATAGACAAAATGCTCGACAACAATAGCAAAAATTATTCAATAAACATAATCTTTGTTGAGTTACAAAAATGCTCTATCATTCGAAAAAAATTACATAAAATAAAGTGTCTACCTGTTAAAAAAAATTATAGTTTGAATTCCTCGAGTGTTGCTTCTTTAAGTAAAAAGCTTTTATTCAATTTGAATTATTGCTGCAATATGACTTGTGAATACAGTACAGTATTAGGAATTTCAGAGTAGTTAATTTTCTTGCTTATCATTCAATTGATCATAATCAGGATAAAGTTTGAACAAACAAATCATATTCCCGAAAGATTAATTTTTCTTGTGATGTAAAACAGGGACAAACCCATCCTGGAATCAAAATCCCGTGCTTTTTGGATGCCCGGAAAATCACGTGACTTCCAAATTCCCCATGAATGGTATGAAAGTATGCATAATGTTTTTTCCCAAATACTGTATCATCATCATACCATTTTTGAAAACACTCAAGCTATACCGTAAGTGGAATTAGAACGCGTCGTGAAATTTTTTGTTTCGTGCTGTTTTATTGTACCCTACCAGAACTTTTGAAGTGTTCCATGTCCACTGCAATGCGTAAGACGTAGTACGTATGTTCAACGCAAAGCTGCCAGCAGGGAGCAGCAAAAGATCCCCCGGAGGCAGGATCCCGATTCATTTCCGCGCGGAGAGTCCAGGGGTGCCTTCCGAGCTCATTCCACTATTTTTCACGTACCCGAAAAAAAACAATGGTCTTGGTTCACCAGGTGAGCATGGGAAATATTATGAATATTTACTTTCTTGAAGAAAGTGACACTTCCGTGGAAATGAAGGTTCTTGAGTGTTTCCATCATTTTCTGTTCAAATAATGCGGAGTTGATTGTTAGTTGCGATTTTGAGTCGCCAGAACGATATGATGAAAATCCTAAACCAAGATGCAATTGTTTTTTTTTATTTTATTTTTATTTTTTTCATGTGTGAATAGGTCATCGATTCACACACAGAATACTTACGGAGTTATTACTAGAATTGACCAAAATCTCTGGAATAAAAGCGTCTTTTCGAAAATATAGCTTTTCCTCTTCCATTATGTCAGCATTCAGAAATTACCACTGGATATATTATTTTTTTAAGATAACGCATCATATATTGCGAAATTATTCAATTATTTGGTCAATTATTCTGGCTATACTGCTTCAACCCTTGGATTACACTTGTATGGAGTTTTCAATTCAAGTGGTTCATCTTTCCTGTTTTTATTTACTTGTCTGCAGATATTTCGGAAGATTCTATGTATATAGCACCTTACCTATATACACACTTTTCATGGATACATTGAAATACGCATATAATCTGATGTATGTTGAACTGGAACTTTTGGAAAAAAGGAGGCACCCAGAACATTCGTTTTAATCGAACTAAAGTTTAAAATTTGGAGCACAAAATACAAATTTTTAAGCATGCATGTTGATTTTTCCGTATCTGGTTTTGATTGCGCGTCATTTTTGGAAGTGTACGAGTTAAATCGCGGCTTTCTTTAATGAAACAAACATTTTTATTATATGTTTATCCACGGGAACAATAGAAACTTGTCCCAGGATCCTCGTATATTTTGGAAAGGAGACCTTATTCACAATTATCAAATTTGAAACAAGATTATTATTTCCAAGCAGTGCTAGTTTTCAGACTAAAAAAATGCTGAAAAAATGTGAGGCACTTCCTAGCCTGATCCTTCATCCGGTGTCTACGTGAACAGCGAAAGAGAATTTTCAACAGGAAAATACGCAAAGAATCTCAGAAGAAACAGTGGAACAAAATTCTCTGGAATCAATAATGGTGAGTTTTTTTTTATCCTCCTTGTTCCGCGTCATTTTGTTGAAACCTGACAGAGAAATTCGTTCTTTTTCAAAAAAATTGTCTTCAAAGATAAAAAAAACATTATGCCTACGTGAGAAAAAAAAGGACGCCCTTTTTCAGAAACCTGATTTTTCTGATATCACAACTCTCGGGAACAACAGTCACCACAACATAAAAATTAAGAGTAGCTGTGGATCAAAGATATCATTGGAAGAGGAATACAGATTCAGCCTGGGCCAAGGGCTAATTGAATTTAGATTGTGCATCAGGACTTTGTCCCGACAAATGACATTATTTGAAGAGAGGAATGATCAAGACACAAAAACGGTAATCACAAGAAATATCTCCGCCAGCTCCTGTTTTCTTTACATACAAATGTTCCCAGGAACAGCAAAAAAAATCCATGAATAAATATTGATGAATCCCTAATATTTGTGAGCCTCAGAAAACTCAGACAGGAAATGTTTGCCTTTGAAATTCTCCCCAGTACTGTACATGAATAAAAAAAAATCTTTAACAACTTCTAATTGACAACTTCCGATTTGCAGTATGGAATTATTCATGTGTGCCTCAAGGAGCTGGTACTGAAATACCACGGCGAAGAAACATGGAAAAGCATTCTGTGAGTCAGACATCTGATGTACCTTTCCTTATCACAACATCTTAAAAGTCCAAAAATCGAATAAATAATATTTGATTTATGCTTTTTGTGCTGTTACACAGAGAAGAATCAGGTTCCGATGACAAGAAAGATTTCCTGAACTTCAAACTTTATCCGGACTCCGTGACTCTTAACCTCGTTGCCACTGGCGCCAAAATTCTCAGTAACGCATTCGAACTTCTCCTTTAAATCCTTTTTCAAATATCACATTGAGCTCTATGCAAAAACGTGTTTTATTTCAATTTTGGAAGATGTGACAGTTGTCGAAGTGCTCGAGCTTTTTGGGGCACATTTTTTGCACTTCGCGTTGGACCGGGGTTACGGAGACATTTTCACCAGCATGAGCAGAAATTTCAAGGACTTCGTCGACAATATCGACTATCTTCATTGGTGAGTTTGCAAAAGATGCTTGACAATTTCGCAGAGTCGAATGATAGTGCTTCAAAGTAGGTGAACGAAGGTAAATTGTTTACTTTGCCATTTAATAGGTACTTGATGTCTACAGCATTTTCTGGGATAGTTTCTCCGTCTTTCAGCTGCTCCGATGACAAAGAAAACAAAAATGCCTTGATCCTCAACTATTATTCAAGGAGGAAAGGCTTCCATCATCTCGCAGTAGGTGAGCAGAACATTTGACAAATTTTGTTTAAAAATGGTTAAGACATATTCAGGACTAATTTTTTATTCATTAGTCAGCAAAACATCATCATTTTTTTCCGGCTGCATCATCCTCAACTTTCAATCCCAATGTATTTCTACAGAGGAATATATTTTCAATCCTCCTTAGACAGAGGCATTTACCTTTGAGATGCAGACATAATTGGTGCATGAAAAGTGTCCTGATGTCAAAGTGTCCCTATGTCAAATCTTGTTTTCATTCAGACCTGCATTATATAATTTTAAACTCGTGTTGAAAAATATTCATTCGAATTCAATGAAAAAAAGAAAGAATATGTCTGCCAATGCTAAATAATTACAGTACTGTACATATATTTAAGGTATATAATTTGGCAAGATTCTGTGCATGATCCACAGGAGTGTAATCAGAAAAACAGTGCATTCTCATCATAAAAAGGTCAATGAATCCATTTCACAAGAATCCATAGCGCCTTTGTAAAGAAATTACACACGAATTGCATGAAAATAACTGCAGGGAAAAAATACCCAGATAAGAATATTGCTGGCAGTATTTTTTGAAAAGTAACAAGATGGACGTGAAAATGGAGGAAATTCCAAAGAATCCACCTTAAAAAGGCCTTTCATCTCTGTATGGGCTGGAAAAATTGGTTGCTTGTCATTCGTCCTGATTAACATCGTTTCTCTCTGAAAAGTTTTGCATGCAATGTCTGCATCTTGAGTCATTGGCTGCATTATGGGCCTTTTTTATATTTCTTTCTCGAGAAATAAGTCTTCCTGCTGTGTCAAATTGTCCGCATGTCGGGGTGTCTGCTTGTGGGGGTCTCACTGTATTTTCTCCAAATACCAGCAACTTTAGGACACCTATTTGTTAAATTGCAGAATCGTCCTGGAGAAAATATCGAGTGCATTTTGTCTTCAATTTCAGCAGTATGGAAGAGATAAACTCCTAATTTTGTCTTATATAATAATGTCAGGAATTCAAAGTCGAAATAAAACTGAAGAAATCGCTTAATTAAGATACAATTTACCGTCTATTAGCTCGAAATACTGTACTACAGTACTGTCATTGGTACTTCGTTGAAGGACAGTTCTGGACGAGTTACTTACAAATCTTTTTTTTTTTTGCAAGCCTAGTGAATGTTCCAGGACATCCTTCTGTGCAACTCATGATACACACTACTGCTGAAGAAGAATGTACACGCTCATTTGATGGTTTCCCGTGGGACTGCAATTGTTTGCATTGAATGCTCACAACATAGACTGGTTCCAAAGAAATTGGTTTCCCCAGCAGGTTTCTTGTTCTTATTCTTTGTTCTTCGACAATTGTGTTTTTGTGTACCTTGAACAATGATTTCGGAGCGTGCAGTCTCCACAATCACGGCAGCTTTCTAAGATTCGCACTCGACTAATTGCTTTTGTTCAGCTCAGACTTTTTTTGGCGAAGCATAATAAGGAGTTTCCCAAGAACAATCACTTTCGCAAAGAATGCACACGTCTGTAAGATGTTTGCGCCGGCATTCGGATGAAAATCGGGGGAATAAAAAAAGTATAATTGATTTTTATGACAAACCACAGTCAAACTCAATTTGCTAAAAAGATCGAGGGGAATATTTGCAGAAAAAGTAAGCCTGAAATCTGATGACGTCTTTGATCATTTGGTGAATCTAAAAGTTGTTTCAAAATAGACGATCTTTTGAAAAAGATATTATCAGTTTTTCAGTTCGAATGCCAACAATTTCTCAAGACAACGAGCTTTATGAGAAGTGTTCCAGAAGATTCGAATCGCAGATAGAAAAAAATGATTCAGTATATGTTGTTGAAAAACTCTTGGGAATACCCAAGGGATCGAAGTTTGCCTTTACGCCAGCTAGCGGTAGCAATCAGCAGTCAGTTTTGTTTGAAATACTTTTTATTTCCGTAATCCAGTTTTTTTCCTTGCCCATTCCAATACCACAGTCTCAAAAAAAATAGGGAGTACATACCTTCTCCTCCCAAACCTTTTCGTCTCTGACGTTTAAAATCAGTTCCAAAACCAAAAATAGCCCGCAGCACCATCTTCCCTTGAAAACTGCAAACTAGGAAATTCCCCAAGTTATTTCCAACGAATAGAAATTTCTCGTAAATACGCGAAATGTTTTTTCCCAAAAAAAACAAGGCCAATGCGCAGAATCTGTTCCCAAGCCGAATAAGCTAACAATAGAGAACACCCTTTATAGCAGCAAATCTTTTTAAATTGCACTGCCAGAATTCAAATAGATGTCCACGATGACATCTAAATAACCACTACCAGGAAAAAACCTTAATTGCCCAAATACGATATTTTTCTGAGCTTCAGAAAAATGCGGGAGAAAAAATTGAAGCATTTTTTTGCCACAAGTATAGAAAACTGAAAATTTGTATCGCCTTTGCGAACAGCTTGTTTTAATTCTTGACAAAAAATATCAGTCAAACCATTGCAGGAATTCAATATTCGAGTAAATCCGTAAATTGGTTCGCTCAGAAAAAATGCAATATAGAAATGTCAGCAAACTCGACTGATGCATTGAAAACTTTTGAAAAATCTATCAGTATAGATTATTGTTCAATTCACGAATTGAGACATATTTCGTGTCACGATACGTGAAAGTTTTATACTTTCGCACAAAAAGAAGAAACCCAAAACCTGCCAATACAACAAGGATGCTGTTACCTTGAACAAAATCTTCACCAAAAAAAAAAAAAAAACCTTTGGATGCTTGATCCTCTCTTTCGTCAATGCAGGTCTTTTATAGTCACTCCATACGCAGTTTCCGCTCTTGCACAAAAGATTAAGAGCTTCAGATTGTACCCAAGAGTGAGACATATAAAAAAAAGATCACCCGATTATACAGAGGGGATCCCTCTTTTTCCCACAGGGCTGATCCGGGAGATTGGACGCAACTTGTTCAAAGTGGAGACCCAGTTCACTCAGCTGGACTATCGGGAAGAACCCATAGACGACGACACTGTTCTCTATAATGTCGTTTACAGGTGAACGACGTTTTCATCCCTCGTCACTCAAAATGGTTTTCAAAAAATAGTTCTTGGGTCACCTACGACGGGGTCACATGTGAGGAAATATCAGATGCGGGATGTCGCCTTTTCTTGGAAATTGTCAGTTGGGCTCAGCCTTTTATTCAGTGCTTGGGATTCGCAGTTGATCCTGCAGAGGGACAAGAAAAATGTTTCTGAATTGGACGAGCATTGCTATAATAATCGTCACAAAATTCAGCACACGTTTTTATCCTATTTTATACGTTTTTCCAAGGAGAGAACACATGCTTCATAAGAGGCAGAAAATTTCCTGATTTTTGATTTATGCACCTAATGGAACCCAGTGCGTATAAATACCTTCTTCAATGCAATATTATTTTTAGGGTAAATTTAAATTATAATGTATTATGATTTGTATTGAACAGCAAGCTTTGTGTTCTGCTCTTCAATGTTCACAATGTTCAAGCATTGTTCCCACATCAAACCTCTCCCCTCCCCACCCACATTCATTCAGACACATTCCATCACATCAGAATGTGAAACAGAGAAATAAGCTTTGAGTATATGGGGTAAAAAGCTGGATATTAAAAGAAAAGAAATGCATCCCAATAAGTACAAATGCACAGCTGATGTGAATATTTGGATTGTTACCAATTGGGCATTTGTACTTTTGTACTGAATTGGCAAAACTGATGGACTTTCTTCCCTTTTCCTTATAAATTGCATCAATTTTACCAGAATTTAAGCGCTTTTGTTTGATATTCTGATCTTTTTGAATCAAATCAATTAAAATCGAGTGAGACTATCTTTCAAATACATTTTTTTTCAATTTCGTTATCAACTGTAAACCTAAATTTAGGCATGAAAAATTATTTGTATGCCAGTAGAGGAATGATAAAGCAATATTAAATTTTATGCTCAGTCATGCTTAATCCATTGGATGGCGGCAGGTCCTTTTTGATTGGGTGGCAGTGCCAGGAAATTTTTGCACCCTTCTGCATTTTTGTTTTACTGACAGTCACCAAAACACAAGTTTGGCCAAGTAGCCAAAGTCAGGAAAAATCTGGTAAAGGTGAAAACCAGTGTTTTCATAAGCCCTGCTCAATGGTAATCCTATGGTAGGAATGCAGAGAAAAAAGGCAGCCAACAGTGATCAAATTATTTTTCTTACAAAACATTTTCTGCAGGAATTCTTAAAAAAATTCAGGACTTCTCCCAACTTTGCTTTTTCAGCTCATAAGTATATCCTTTTTTCCTTATGCGTGTGGCACGGAATTGTGCAACAACAAAAAACCCAGCAGTACGTGCGCGAGTGCAACCCAAGGCTTAAGGTCTCCAATTAAAAAGTTTCAGACCACTGTAATATGTCTGATTTTGAAGAAACTAATCTAGAAGAATATTGAATGATGTACATGTGTTTTTCCTCGTGTTATTCAGGATCCTAAAAAAGAAGTGTTCATGTTTTTCTTCTTGTTATTCAGGGTTATACAGATTTCAGTGGATTTTAGTAGGAATCCTCAAGATCTTTGCAACGAATCCACAGGAGCCTTTCGAGCAGCATTTGAAGACGACTTCTGTATACTGCCTGGTGCAGTTCCCCCGGGAAACGTCGACGACAGTTCTCCAAAAAGGCAGAAATCGGCATTAATGCGATTTTCAGCTAAAGGTGACAAGCATCAAGTGGATGATGACACTTTTTGCGCATTGCATCCATACCACATCTTTTTTGACGAGTGAGTCCATGTTTATTCTTATCTCAGGGGCAACTAAAATCTCAATGATGTAACAGCAATTACAATAATTTTTCCACCCATCAGTAATCAAATACTAACTTTTCAATATCTGAGGGAAAAACTGTAGGAATTATGCAGCTTTCCTGATTCCTCAAAATAAAAAATTATGCCCTGTCGTTTTTCTGTTACGAATTTATTATTCGTAGCGAGGACAAAATTCCTGCAATGAATGTTGAAGGAAGATATGATGAATAATGTGGTGAACTTAATCACAGAACGTCTCCATATGTTGCTTCACACAGAATACAAATGAACGTACAGTGCTGAAAAATATTTATGCGGTTGGGATATGGTCATATTTAAAAGAGTACTGTACTTGGCAACTTTTCAACATGGTATGAAGTTATGATTGGCATTTGATTGAGCTGGCATTTGTTGAGTACTGAACGGTTTTTCCTTTTCGATTTATATCAAAAGTAGGAGACAGGAGTGTTCATTTTTATTCGGGTCGTGGATGCTCATATACACAAAGGTTCTTCAATTTTCAAGTCACGTGATGTGTACATACAGCATCTGCTTTCCTGATGGATGTTGGGGTGTGAAGAAAAAAATAATAATCATTTTTAGGACCTTGGAGGTGGTGAGACCCGGGCCAGGGTTCCTTCGCCTGTGCCCGGCCCAGCTGGCGATGCCAGGGTGCAAACTGGCAGATATTCTGCACATGGTGTGGCCCAGGTTGCCACTGACTCTCGGCAACATTGAGAGGTTCCACAGCCTCGTTTTCCAGTTCCAGGTCGTGGGCGAAGATCAGCATCAAGGCCCTGGAGCATCTTTTAAAGGCAAAGTTTCTTTTGCTTTGTTCCACACTATATGAACGGTACACCATCTGCATGCTTTCCCGGGCTCGGATTTCCAAAAAGAAAAAAGAATTGATTTCCCCTTATTTCCCCATTAATATTTTAAAAGAATTTCAGTGTTGAAATTCCTAGGTTTTGAATATAATCAAAGCGTGAACATTTTTCTCGTGCGACGTTATTTTTGTGCTCCTTTATTTCCGAATGCATATAGAACACATGAAAGTTTTCGAATCCATATATGCTTAGATATTTCCTGAAATTGTTTGGAACCCGAGATGAAAATCATTTTCGAACACACGTATTTTATAGTATGTTAAATTGACGGGTATGAAAATGAAGACTTTCATGATTCAGTATCACCAGCAGAATGCATCTTGAAAATTGTTGCATGCAAAGATTTTAAAACTTTATTTATGATTTGAACGCTATGTGCTTGTGGTGTATTTATGAGATCCAATAGCAAATTTGATTATACTGTATACACAGCAAAAACTCATCCGAACAAACTTATTTCGGGTGCTTCAAGGAATTTTTTTTATTCTGAATATTTTTTTATAACAGGATTTTTAAAAGGAACCTCAGACGTTCCTATGATAAATTAGATAATTGTTTATTGATTTGAAAACTGAATGATCTGAAAAAAAGCGTCACTCATGAATTTCATTATAGGTTTTTATAACAAGATGGTTACAACTTGCACTATATATATGTGGGCTTTTTGTCGGGATTTGAGAAAACTTTTTGTGATGCTGACAATTTTATGGTTAATTTACTTGTTTGATCGAGATTTTATCTTTAGGCATTATGTATTTTTGATAAATTTTTGTTGAGTTGTCATGCACTTTTGTATCTGCAGAATTGAAATTTTATCGAAATTCGGAACTCAACAAAACTGAAATGATCTTTCGGACAAAAAAAACGATGTATTTGCGATTCAAATTTTCCAATTTGGGTCCAGAACGTTAGCCAACGTCAGTGCATTCCAGAAAATCATAAAAATAAATAAATTCGCACGCCAGAACTTCTCGCACACATATGACGATACAACTTATACATATTCGTTTTATTTTAAACACAGTATACGGAGAATAATATACAGAGTACAGAAGCTTTTCGTTTCGTCAAATATAAGGAAGGAAAGTTGTTTCCAGAAAGTAATTCTCTGCGCGTATTTTATGGTTTTGTGCTTTCATCAAACGACGCACGTTGTTTGTGAGAGCTGCACTTCCTTCTCAGAATTATTCCACATACTCTGCGTTTCTACAGGAGTGGCTTCTAATTAGGGCTAAGCAGATACTGGAGAAGTGGGTTCGTGTTGAGAATGTCAAAGTTCTTCGTATATGGGACAATGCCAAAACTTGTCTTCGGACTGTGTTGCATGTCCTATGCTTCACCTAATTCGACTGATTTCCACGGGTCGTCTGTACGACATGAAACCTATTCAATGTTAATGGGTCGTATAGTACTTGAGTCCTCTTCTTCAATCTTTTTTTTTCAATGGGATGTATTTCCGTGGTGTGGTATATGTGGTGTATTTGACAAACTTGATTCAGCATCCGCAAAACAACGCCAGAGAGAGTCACAAAAAATAGACTTCCTTGGTAAATGAAGTGAAAGAAACGAGTCTAAAACTAATACAGTACAGTACTTACCTCATCAAGGCTGCACAAATTACCCCGTATAGGTATTTAAATAACGCATGAATAAAATATTTTGTTAAGAGGCAACTGATGTGCGACGAATGCCGCCGTTTTTCACTATTGAATTGTTTTCGGGATCCCCGCATTTTTCGATTAAAGACAAATGTATTCGATTTTGCACAGAGGCATGTGTGAAATTTATGGGAAGGCAGAAAAGTAAAAAAATCTTTCTCCACCTTTTCCGCCCATCTAAAGATGGCTTTTGCTATAGGATAAATAAATGCACGATAATTTAATTCGTATTAAAACGGTTCAATTAATTGCCTTCTGAAGAATTGTGTCTTCGGATTTCATGGCGTTCACTTCTGGAAAGACTCACTTTTTTGCCAAGGAAGTAGAAGAAATTAGCAATCTACGATCAATATAGCAATGGAGAAATGAAGTTTCAAAATTTAACCCTAATTGCTGGCATACGGATTTTTCTTCATATTGTTCAGCGGATTTTGAAAAACCTGTTCCACATTTTGTTCTCGAAATTATTTCTAAATGCCTCACAGCTCCTTCTTGTTGACATTTGTTACGACTGATAGCACTATACTATTCATCTCCACTGATGAAATTGAGAAACGAGTAATTTTATGCTACATCTTCATTCATTTTCATTCTCATTTATCGAAATCATTGCTGATTTATGCTCATTGAAGGTTGCGATACAAAAAACGAATATTTTCAAATTTTAAATTCACCGTGACCTAACCGAGTTAATCGGATTTCATCACAATAAAAAGGCTTGATTTCGATATCAGGTACAAACTCAAGTATATTAAACAAAAACCGCGATAAGGAAAACGCATACTTACAAAAATAAAATTCAACGCGACCAATAATTCGATTTCACCAAATTTGATTTCAATAACAATGCTTGCTTTGGTTTAAATAATGCTTCAAAAATGTTGCGTATGATCGAAAAAAAAATTCTGACACTGATCAATAAATTTGCAGGACAGATAATGCGACTGGCAAAGGGAGCTTTGTTATTAGTGAGCGCTCCTCTTGCATCGAACCTCTCGGAACTGAAGGACTGTGATCTTCGGATCAGCGACGTTCCTAGACACGATTCCACCAGAGAAGTCATTCTCCTCAAGCACCAAAGAACTATCGAGTTCAATCTCATGTGAGTGAACATATACACAGCATCAGAACACTGAGCGAGTATCTCCAAAATATATAAAAAAAATAATTCCGTATTCCATCCCCCGCATTCTGTCAAAATCCAATCTCTTTGCCTCAGGCTATTCGACCCAACCAGTCCTTTTTTCATCAGCAATCATCAATTTATTTAAATTAGCAATGAAATCTTTTATCTTGATTTGAAATTCCAGAAAGACAATGGTAGTTGAAATTATTATCCCATGAAAAAGAAAAGCCGGCTTTTCTCCTAAAAACACTTCAGGCAAATTTTCACCAGCTGAAAAAAATTATTTTGGGGTTTCTTTCTGAGAAACCTTATTTCAGCTCACCATTTAAATTTTTTGAAGACCTTTTAAAAGAGCTGTATCATTAGTTCTGAACTTTTTTTTTCGAATATGCGAAAAATGTTCAAATACCTGCCCTAATGGTCTTTTGAACAAGAATTTTTCGAATCGGCAAAAATTTAATGGATATTTGCCAGTCAGCACAAAATTTTTGGGAAGTATGCTGGTTCATGCAAGCCCAAAAAGATTAGGGAACACTGGTTTCCATCATCACCTTTCCTGGCATATCGAATTTCCAATACTAATAATTAAGTTTTGGTTCCATGCAATAGGAAAATTTGAGTAGCAGAAATATTTTTCGAAGAAGTTTGCCGCGCATCTGGACGAGGTTTCTTGAAGAATTCTTAAATATGTATGCTCAAATGTCTTTTAATTTTCAATAAGACTCGCGATCTGTAATTAATGAAAAATGCAAAATGCGATTTTCTTTTAACACATCTCGTTATCTGGTCATGGTACGTACATCAAATGTGGTAAATTTTTCTTGTTGAGTGATGTTATCGAAGTTAAAAAAAAAGTGCGATCAAGGTTATCTCAAAATCGATGATGTCGGGATTACACGACTAATTCCAGAAGCTGAAAACTAAGTTTGTGTAACGAGCTTTAAGTTTTGAAAAGTAGACAAAGGTGCTTTATTATTTATTATTTTTAGTCAAAAGTATTCTGTTACTCAAGCGCCTGATCAAACGTCGGTAAGCGCAAAAAGTTTACTGAATAACGCTAAATGTATTGATTCGGAAAAAAACTGTAAAAGTGAATGGCACGCCATTCAAAAAGAACTTGGAATGCTGTAAAAGTAGTCATATTTTAATTTACTTGAGCCTGTTTCGGAGTGATCACAAGATTTTCACAATTTTTTTGGCAACTTCCGAATTGGTAAATGTTTTCTCGAAGCAAAATGATCTCAAGTGACAGACTGCCATTGTTTCCAAACTACACTTAACTGCAATAAGTATGATCAGATGCACAGTCAAACCTCCAAATATTGAATTTTCAGTTGAAGAACTGGCCAACGCCAGTAAAACCAATGCATTTCTAAACTTCTCATCATGAATAAATTCTCTGGTTTTTTTTTTTACCTTCAGTGAAAAATCTTCCCCTGGAAAAAACATTTTTGTGTAGTTGAATACAACCAATACACCAGCATTTATCCTGACTACGACACATATTCATTCAAGGAAAAAATAACCTTGACAATTGAAGATATCTGCAAAAAAGAAAACGTATTTTTTATAACCTACACAGAATTCGGCCACAGCATAAACTATCTAGGAAATTCCCTTACGAAGCATAGTTTTTTTTTAGTCCATTTGAATTTCAATCAGAGAGGCTGAGCTGTTCGTATATATCCGTATTATGATTCATAATTTGCAGGCAGAAGTTGGAAGAAACCACGCTGCAGCTGCAAGAAACCGCGGACGCCTTAGAAACAGAAAAGGACCGCACTGACAAACTTCTGCACTCCATCATGCCGGCGAAAGTCGTCACGCAACTGAAAGCTGGGAAACGAGTTCACGAAACCTTCGAACAAGTCACAAGTAAGTTTTCCTTCCTTTCTTGTCAATATTGACAACAAAGTACATTCCTGTATATATGCATGATGATGTTGCTGCTGGGAGCATGCTTCAACTTCTTTTTTTCTTCAAGATGCATCATCCGGACCATGTTTTCTTCGTCCTTTTTTCCAGTTCTATTTTCGGACATCTTGACGTTCACTGAAATTGCCGCTCAAAGCTCGCCAGTGGAGATCGTTAATATGCTCAACGCTCTTTACACTCACTTCGACGAGCTGACAGTCAAAAATCAAGTGTACAAGGTCAGATATTTTATGCCACGCTTTAAATGCGAAACCGTCAAGAATTGTTTAGGATCAAGTTCCTGTACAAACACAAAAATTCAAAGCTTTTTAGAAAGTTACACGAATTCCGCAATATTGTCATTCGGGCACCTCTGAAAATGAATTATCTGCGAATGAATTCGGATGATTTTTAAAATGATTCATTTTTTCAAGCTGGATTTCTGCATTCAAGTACGTAAGTTCAAAAGGCTTTTGGAGAAATGTGATAGTCTGATTTCATTCTTCGCAAAAAAAATCTATTTTTGGGCCCAGTGTGGACTGGGAAATTAAAAAAAAAAATGTCATGGACCAGCAAATAATATCCAAAAAAAAAACTTCGGCAGCACAAGCATAGTTTAGAAAACATTTTCAGACTCAATACATTTTGCGTGAAGGACTTTATGGCACGTATTTAAAAAGTTGCTGAATTTTTTTCTGGAAAAAATCAAGTTAAAAACCAATGAAGCAGCTTCAGTGGAATGTCTCAAAAAATTGAAAAGCTCGGCGTGAAGAAAGGTATTTCATCCAAATAACAAATTAATCTAATTTTTGTCAGCATGCGAAAATGTGCCTGAAGTCTTTTCACAAAAACGCCTACAGTACTTATATTCTTCATAAGATAATTTCAGCTGCAGCCATTGTCTTTCCAAAATTCCAAATGAAGATCGAACATGTCAATGCTTTTAATTTGATGAATTAATTATGCTGAAGAAAATGTCCTGTAAACCATTTTTAAAAAACCTTCTGCTGCGGACCACGAGTTGGGGGAAAATCTAATGCACCTACCTTTCCATCAATCCTTGATTAAATTATGTCGTGCGCAATAATTATCGAATACTATGATGAAATTCAGTTTGATATTATAAGCTCGAAAATATTCAGCCCCTTTTAAATCTGAAAATTACCTTGTCAATAAATTCATTAACAAAATCAACCGTATTTGGTCTACGTGAAAATTTCTTTTCTTAAATTCTCAAGGATGACACGAAACGATTTTGTCTAGAATATTCCGCAGCATTTTTCACTCAACCGATTTTTATTCTGCACGAAAACGTGATTATGTAACTGATATTCTGCGTGACTTTTTGATACTCGGTGTTCTGCAAGCTTTGAATAATCTACGCCTTTTTTCTGTACCTGACCGTGCGAGAATCACATTCCGAACCGAAGCATTAGCACGAATGAAAACGTGAATCGCCGTCTTTTTTGGGGAATTCGATTGGAATCTGTCACGAGAAAAACGTGTTACGGATATAGTGAGAAACCCATCGAACCCCAGCAGGTTCGAGACGTGATTATTCCGAATCGGTAGGAATTTATTCTTCAGTTTCTAGGGAACCAACGGACCCATTTCCCACCGGAACCCGCGGAAATCAAACCGATTTCGCGTACATTCTTAATGAAGGTTCGGTTCTGGTTTCGCAAGAAGAACGTGCTTCTCGAATGGTCTTCTCTAGTTTTACATATATTGCTCAGATGATGCGTATTTTTTACATACATTTTCGCAAGATAAAGTGGTTTTATCTTTTTTATTGTTGAAATGTTCTTTTTACAATGTATAGGTGGAAACCATTGGAGATGCTTACATGGTGGTTGGTGGAGTTCCGGAGTCTGTTCCGGATCACGCAGAACGAGTAGCTCAACAGGCTTTCGGCATGATTTCAGAGTCGAAAAAAGTTGCGAGTCCAGTCACAGGAAAACCCCTTCAGGTCTCTGAATTTTCCTGTACTTCAGTTGCCATCATATATCAGACCAACATTGAAATACCCGCCAATTACGTTGTTATATACCTTAATTTTAAAAAGTTGCAAGTCCATCGGTTACAGGAATATCAATTCATACTTATACAATTTTTCCTTTCATTCAACTGCATGGTATGAAATATCCGACCGTCAATATTGTTACACCCGGATATTAAGGTGATACAATTGACATCTGAAAACTATTTTCTGTGAGTGCAAAATATTTTTTTTACTTGAAATAGATGGCTGAGGGGAAAAAAATTATTCTCATGACGGCATGACCGTCAATAAACGAATTCAGCCTTTTTCTTTCGTAATTTTGAAAGAAAAAAACTACTGCTCAAATACCGTTTCCCTCTTTCATATCCAGAATTACTACACAAAATAGTTTCGAAAAAAAATCAGCCATTTCAACGGCGTACACGACGTATATAAAAAAAACCCATGCCTCAAACAATCAAAAGTTTTTTGAAGCTGAGAAAGAACAAAGTGAAAATAGCCTCAGTGAGCATTTATCATGCTTTATCCACGTTCTCTCGTCGTCCTCTCGTAAAAAGAAACTCTTTTTGATCTCGGAATGCAATAACGCAAAGAATATTGCTCTCACAAGATACCAACGATGTTATTTGGAAAAAAATTATATACACGCTATATTTACAATAACGGAACCGTGCCTATATACATCCACGGGCGAATCCAAGCTGTGGACATTTTTCATACGAATTTCTTGCTCGAAAGAAAATATATCCACCTCCTTCACTCTATTGTGATAATGTGAAAAAATTGGGAATGGTGAAGTAAACACTCGGTATATATAGTCACCTTCTAATAGTGGACATTTTTCATACGAATTTCTTGCTCGAAAGAAAATATATCCACCTCCTTCACTCTATTGTGATAATGTGAAAAAATTGGGAATGGTGAAGTAAACACTCGGTATATATAGTCACCTTCTAATTAGGAAAATCTAAAAGAACGTAAAAGTTCAAAAAGAACGATAGACGATTCTTACGTAGACTTGCTACGTTTGCAAAAGCGAAACATCACCTATAAAAGCAATGCTGTCCGGAAAACAAAAACTCTCGAAATAAATCGGAAAAATTACCAAGAATTTCCGAAAAAAAATAATACGTGCATGCGGAAGATTAGAGTCGAGAGGCTAAGAGTATAATGCTGAAAAATCGCTGTTGTTGTTATTTCGGCGTGCAGATCCGAGTTGGGATTCACAGTGGGCCCGTGGTTGCAGGAGTGGTTGGATTAACTTGTCCTCGCTACTGTCTTTTCGGGGACACAGTCAACACGGCATCCCGCATGGAATCCCACGGACTTCCTGGCAGGATCCACATCAGTCCCACGACCCACAAGTGAGGGAACCCACCTTTCATTTTTTTTTTATTGAAGCCCCCCTTTCTCTGTGTGTGTCACACTGTGGGTGTGGCTGTGGTGGTCTTATGGGTCGTTGGTCGAAGGAAAGCACCACATGATTATGATTCTCTCTACCAAAGACGCGTTAAGACAGTAGGCGCCTCAAAGACGAGTCTCTTTACGTTGAACAGTATAAAGCTGAGAGAAATTCATCTTTTTTTTTTAGGGAAAAATCCCTTGACGGAAATGGTAAAGGCGTACTGTACGAACATGTTTGCCTGATGCCAGCAGGGTTATCTCAAAAGTTCTGTCTGTATGTGACCAACACCGAACAGTAACAGCCCAATCTTTGATATGGTTGAATGATGTGACTAATTTTCCAGCAACTTTCATGACTAATCTCGTGGAATGGTTCTTTCTTTAAAAAAAAACCCATTTCGTGCTACGAAACTGGAGAAAAAATTTTTTTTTTCAAGTTTGTTCCATCCAATTTTCAAAGTTTTCCTTCAAAGGGAATGGTCGAGTTTTAACGGATTTTCACATTGTTACAGCAACCAACAAAATAGAGAATATTCAGCGACAAAGGTTGAAAAAATTTCATCCAATATTTCTTGCTAAAATCGCGAGTATCTGGTTGGTCGAAAACCATCAAATTTTTTTGAAAGCTGATCGAGAGAAAATGCATTGGAATTTGAAAACAATCAAAGAAATGGAAACAAATGAGTAACTGTATTTGAGTGTGCTTCTTCTTGATGGGTAATTTACGAATAAACTACCTGTTCAAATGACAAGTGAAGTACGTTTAAGTTTTTCTTTAAATAGGAAAAACTGCCATCGTCAGGATTTCTTTCTTCATTGTGTTCTGTTGCTTTGTAAACAAAGCCGATACTGTATTTATTGTTGATCATCGTTTTCTTCCAATGTACATTCACTACATTGCATACAAATTCCAACCGAAGATCATCGCAGGCAGTCAGTGGTTCAGTCGGTGCCCATATTCAATACAAAAATAAAAAAAAAATTTTGTGAATCAAAAAATGTTTGCAGGCTATTGGTCGAAAATGAAAATTATCGCATGATCAAACGTGGGGACATGGCCATCAAGGGCAAGGGTCAAATGACGACGTACTTCCTTGTACCGAATGATCACACATCTGAAAACGATGACGTAAGTCTTATCGGACCTCCACCAGTCAGTCCCAGAACACGGTGGGCGGAAGTTGTCCGGAACACAACCTCGGTTATGGGAGTCAGCAGACCTGCGTCCACGGCTGCGGAGCTTCGCTGTGGATCGGACTTATAAAGGTCTACGCGTTGCTTCTGCAAAGGTTACCGTGAGCGACACAGTGCGCCTTCCCTGCTGTAGGCTCAAAAACTCCATCTCCCGTCCGTAACGTCCTTCGTGTCTACAGGAATCGATGAAAAGAAAAGAAAACGAAAGCGCAAATCCAGATGTTGCTGTGTTTTGATGTGAAAATATTCATTGGAATATGTTTGAAGAGCTGTTGCTGTTAGCGAATCTCTTTTTGAACTCTTCAATGGATTTTTTTACTGGTCGGAGCTGATGTTTGGATGATTTTCGGGACTGAGTTTTCAACTAAGCCTATGTTGATTTGAAAAATTCCACGAATTTTCACGCTGAAGATTTGAATCACAATTGATTTTGGATCTATTCAGATGCCCTATCAATTTCGGTGGCGCTATTCTACGTGTGGATTATTTTTTCTATATTTTTGATATTCACACGCCTTAAACGGAAGCATTTCCGTGTATAAATAATAATTAAATCAAAGTATTGTACTAGAGTTTTTAGACTTTTTACGAAATAGAATCTATAGAGATTAAGTCATCCTGTTCTTTTCAGGAAGTCATATAGTTGTCATCTGTTCACAATGTTTAGGTCGTTTTATGAAAGAACCGCTACTTTTAGTTTTTAAGCGTTAAACAAGCTTGATCAGTGTACGCTTCAATTCACTGCTTGTCCTTCAATTAAAAGTGACGACCGAAGATTGTTGTATAGAAGGTTCCGCTGGTTTCGTTTTATTGTAGCGTCGAACGAGGTGTTTCACGATCATTCTTTTTGTGGTGATGCAATCAGTGTCGTTTGGTGTGATTCACGACCAATGGAAATGTGTGTGATTTGCCTAAAATGTCAGGGATGGCGATGGAGAAACAATCGGATGTACTGTAATATGGTCTCTGGAATGGAAATGTTTTCAAATAAAATTTAAAAGAAACGGAAGAACCTCTGAAAATTTTTTCCACGAGAAAATGACGTTCATTCGATCCATGAAACCTGCCAAGTATACTGTATACTGCATCATTTTCATTTTCGAAACATGTTTTAGTCATACAAAAATCAACATTGGTGAATATGCGAATTATATATGCCCTGGTATATATTTCGGAATCTTAACCTTGAATATGAGTGCTAATAGCGTGCTCAAATCTGCAAAACATTTCTGCCAAGTGCTCAAATACTTTAAGCCTCAAAATTCGTCCTCCACCGAAAATACGAATGCAAATTATGCATTTCCACCGTGGAATTAAAAGCGCAAATTATGCACAACAAGCAATACAATTCCAGCTGAAAACTTGAGTTTAATTTTTGCCTGGATTAAAAATCGCGTTCTGTCATGGCGAATGTTTTTTTTTTTACAAACGCATGCAGTCTCATGCAGCTCTCAAAATAACCTGATTTTTTGAAGCAAGATTCATCCCCCACCCTCAGATTTCTTGCCTTTAATTTAATTAATTCAATTATTCGTATAGTCCTGTCAATAATTACCACAATAAGTGGGCAAACGTGAGACACTTGGCCAGTTGTACATTGTACGTATACTGTACTAGAATTTAAAAATTTTAAAGCATGCTGGTTTGATTTCAAGCTCGCCGATTGAAGCTGAACAGCATCCATTGTCTCAAATTCATTCCAAGAACAATTTCGTCAGAAAAGAAGGGGGAAAATCGAAGAATACCGTGAAAATACTTTTCTATGAATTACATCCTTAAAGGGTAGATACGAAAATAAATAGCAATTAAAGAAGCAGCAGACAATATTATACTGTATTCAGTGGGAATTATTTGTCGCCGAATTCGTCTTTTCGTTTTGACGGGCGTTGTACTGAGATGTGTAACACATGCTGACTTTGTTGTTGTTACCTTCAATAAACCGGACTGCCACTCTTTATTGAGCGTACAGTATATTGGAGCAGTCCAAACTTAACAAGAATCGCAAAATCGATATCCGGCTTGGTCAATCTCAATCTTCTGACTGCACAAAACCTTCCACCGTCCGTTGGTCCATAATTCTGGAACGCTAATCCACAGTCATAAAACACTTGCAACCAAACGAGGAGGAATTTGCGAAAACCGAACCCACTTGGTTTGAGGTCATAAACCGATAAACCTCGCAATGATGTACAGTACAACTCAGTTGCATCTCAAACAATTTCCGTGTTATGCCTACTGCATCAGCTGGTGTTGAGCCTCTCGACGACCAGAAACAAAAATTGAAAAAGTGGGGACTCGAGATGCGGACGTAATTTATGCTCGGACCTTATTGTCCGTATGTAGGAAAAGCAGCTTTTCCCAGACTTGAATCAATGGAAACATATTCAATTGGGTCTCTTGCTTATAAAAAAAAAAAGCAAAAAGCCACCCAGAAAAGGCGAGAAAAGTTCTGAGATTGAAGAAACTCCGCAGAACAAATTATTTTTTTTATTCAAATTGAGTCCAATAAAAAGAGAAGAATGATTACATTTTCATTTAATGCGTTCAGGCGATGCGGAAAAAAAACTCCGAAAAATCGAGTGCAGGTTTTCAAAATTAGACAATTTTTTATCCTGAATTGAAGTAAATTAAAGTAATAATGAAATATATTCTCAAGTTTTGCAAATGTGTTTATTAGTGGAATTCTTAAAACAAAAACAAAATTGAAAATCTGAAATTTTCTACGTATTTTAGAAATTTTAGAAGTGTCTGCATCTCAAGAAATTGTCTGGATTTCAGGCAAATTTTTTGAATATCAAGTGTCCCTTTGTGGAATCGTCCGTATTTCGGAGTCACACATGATAATGTCCAGAACAAGTTCCCAAGCTATTTTTCAGAACCCTGATCTCGGATTTTATTTCAACGAATTGGGCTCTGTGAATTTTATAATATACGGAAGGTTCATAGTAAAAACAAGTTTTTCTTCAACATATAACGTACGTCGTCATCGATGTTAGGTAACTGAAACCCGTTTAGGTTCACCCATTTCAAGCTGAAGGTATAATTTTGTGGGTCAAGCAGGTCCGTTGCGTGCAAAGCTAACCATTTTTATGCTTACGGGTTGTGAACCCATATCTCTGGTTCTCACCAACACGCAGAAATTGAGGATTAGGTACCATTTGCTGTAATTTATCTCCGGCGCAAGTAACCTTTCAGAAAGTCAGAATATACTTCCAAGTGTCTCCTTAATCCCTCTTCACCATTCTCGTGTTAGTGTACCATCTAAAATTTGATGAGTGACCCGAGTGTGATCCAAGGGTTTTATATTGCAGAATATTTCGATACTGGACGGGAAACGTGGGTTATTAGAATTTACACGCTAACTTCTGATGCAGGAGAAGAATTATTAATCCGCGCACCAATGTCAGGATTACCAAGTCTGTAGCAGACTATTTTTGTAGCATCACAGAATATTGATTTTCAGGGGTACAAAACATGGTACCCAGTCAACCACCAGTTGGTCAAATCACAGTCGCGCACCAGCCAGCTGGCAAACGTTGGTCACTCCAACCGCCAGCCAGGGCAGTGCTTGGTCTTGCCAATCCCCAGCCCAACAAACTGCAGTCCAGTCACCCAATTGTTGGGGCTCCTTGCCTGGAACAATGGGGTAACAAGAATCCTGCTGATTCGAAAATCCTGGTTGCAGTGAATTTCCAGGATTTGGTCAGCAGAATGGTTTCTTACCACAGACTATTTTTTTTACAAAATTGCATCTTATAAAAATTTTCACAAAAAGAAAAAACTCATCAAATCCAACCTAAACTTACCTAACCTAACATAAACTGACCTAACCTGAAATTGCTGAAATGTTGCAGAAAAATAATCTGTATCAGGAAACCATTTTGCTCACCAAAATCTTGGAAAGAATCTGTGTGATTCTAGTCACCCAATTGTTAGGGTGCCCCAACCATTGGGTGACCAGACCACAGTGTGGTGGGCTGGGGATTGGCAAGGCAAAGGACTGCCCTGGCTGGCAATTGGACCAACCGGCGTTTGCCAGCTGACAGGTGCGCAACCATGATTTGACAAACCAGCAGCTGACGGGCCACAACAAAACATAATTTTCAGTCATAAAAATCACTAATTGAGGTGGGTGCTTGCATTTTGAAATTCCAAAAATTGTTTTTATTTGTGAATTCAGAATTTTAGAGCCATGTGCATTAAAGTTGGTTGAACACCTATTTTATGCCAATGGTCCAGAATGACAGTTTGGAAATGAAGGAAGAACTGCAATTGGTAGGTACACATCTGACCACCAGATTTCCTTCTGAAAAACTTATAAGAGATTTCTTGCTTCCAATTCAAATTTACACACAGATAAAGTCAAATGTGCAATCTAGCAGTGCGTGTTTACCAACAAAACTTGCAAGACACGACATGAGGAAAATCCACAAATTCAGAGTTTCGCATACAGAGATTTTGCTTGGCAGGAATTCTGGGAAGACTGTGTTGGTGGCAGTCTGAGGTAGGGTTTATACACCCTTCCCATGCATGGGGTATACAGTGAGACTCTGAGATGCCAATGCAATTGGTAATTGGACAGCGTCCTAATGTTGGAATGTTTGCATGTTGGATCTTGTCCACAGACTTCAATGGGAACTGTGCAACTTCTATGCTTAAAAAAGAGGTCAAATTGATTTTTGTTTTCCTGTGAAAAATTTTATTCCTTGATGAGCTGGTGATGTATTGCTGGCACTGAGTAAATTCATGCAGCAACACCTGTGTTTACATAAGTTTAATCCTGTGCAACAGAGTGCTTCCCTTACAAGCCATAAGAAGCAAGGACCTGAAATTGTTCTATGCCAATCTGATCTGGCTCTGAATGATATCAATAGAAGAATATAATTTTGTAAATAATAATTTTCATATTACTAATACTGACAAATCTCAAGAGATGTATTGAAAAAAGCATGTCAAGTCTGTGAATCCTTTTTGAACAAAAGCTTGAAAAACTCCTGTACATTTGCATTAATTTCCTCATGAATATGTGTTTCCATTTCCAATATGCAAGTCTGAAGAATCTTTCTTTATTAACCATTGATTGGCAAAGGGTTTATGGTTGTCCTGTGGCAAAGTCAGTAATTTTTGTGGGGGGGGGGACATTTCAGTTTGACTTAAGGTCACTGAAATGCCCCAGTTGCAAAGGCCCAAGTTTTGAGAAATCCAGTTACAAACAATTCCACTGTATGAAGAAATCCCCAATAATAATCTAATGATGGGAATGCATGAAAAAACCTCAACTAATGAGTAATTTTTTTTAGGCAAAATTTTCTGCAGGATTATAAAAAGAATATTGAAATTTTTCCCAACTTAGGCCTTGGTTCAAAAATATGATTTTTAAATATCCAGTTCTCATGGGTACATCAAGATGTTGTGAAAATATCCTGACTTTGCCTTATGTAGGTCAAACAGACATGTATATGGTGCATCAACTGTCACATCTTCATACAGTACAAACATTTGACTCCATGGTGGTAGAAAGGTCTCTGCATCTGGTAGAAAATATCAGGAATGTTTTTCAGGCGATGTACGCAAACCCATGAAACCCTACAACCAAAATATATCCGCAAATATAATATACAGTATTTTTAAATTAGTCAAGCCCTTTCATGTTTTCAACCATCCTTTCTAGACCTCAGTCCTTTCTATACTCAACTTCCTAGATCTCAGAGTGCGCTCATAATGAATGAATTAGCTCACGAGCGTTTATGTAAATTCAGAAATAATTCAATTTAATATAGCCCTAGAAAAGCATTTCTGACTTGATTTTTGGCAAGGACGGATTTGAAAAAATCTTGACTGAAAAAATATGCACAAAAGCATGCTGAGGCTATCCATCAGGCAGTTGAAGGAGAATTTCAAAAGGACGTTAAAAAAATTTTCCTACCTGCATCATTCAAAGTTTATAAAACGTGAGCCCGATTTATATTGTAAAGGATTTAGAATTTCTTCTCTTGTTTATCAGGAACAAGATTAATTGGCAACGGATGGCAATTTGCTGTTGGTGTCTTTTGAAAGCCATATTAGGATTGGTGGTATCCTGTTTAAAAAAAACCCCAAAAATTTCGATCTGTGAATAATACTTGACATCATTTCAGAGTATCAGCACATTACCGCGAATGCAATCCTTAAAAAATATTTATTTGAGGATTAAAGTGTCTTCAGCACGTTGCCCATTTTTTAAAATCTTTGCAGATTCTTCCCATATTTTTAAAATCCGTTTCACCCGTTTCCATCTCACTTGTCAGTAATTGTTTTTTACCTTGATCCCTTGCGATTAGCCTTTGATATTATGCAAAAAGGTACTTCCCATTCCACGACACAACATGCGTTTGTAGTCATAATTCATGAATTTTTACTCTCGTCATTCGAAATGACACGATCTAAACAAGTGAAGAGCTCAGTTTTTCTTTTGAAGACGAAGAGAATAAACCATGAGTCTAGGAAAGCACGTTGTGAACAATTTTTTCTATCCCGTTTTCTGATTTTTTTGTGGAATTCGTTCGAGTTACATCTTCGCAATGCAGTCTACAGTATTTATTCAATAAATAAGTTTTCCTCGAAGAACAAACTAATCGTCGTCGCTTTCCCTCTCTCAGTAGAACCGCCTTTTGAAAATAGATTCCTTTCTCAGTAGCAAAAAAAAAAAAATAGTGCTTGAGGAAACTAAGATCCATGTGCTAAAATGTTGAGGCACATTTAACACTGCTCTAAATATAGATAATACGAACCTGAGAAACACAGCGAGAGGACTCAGAAGGAAGTAATTGATCTCGTGATTCGATCAATCTTCTCGGCGGTGGCTCGTTGGCGGCCAGGTTCGATGCCAATTTGAAGGAATCAATGGGCTCTGCCCATGGGGCCGCAAACCCGGCAACCCCTCGCCAGGGGCGCGACTGCTGCTGCTGCAACCCGGGACTCACGGGGTCTGGCTGTAAAACCCCTGTGTGCTTGCCTCAGTTCCTTCGTCGCTCCTGCCATCGTCGTTCCTCACCGATGTGTGTGTGAGTGTTGTTTTTGAGTCTATCTGACAATTACAAGGTAATATATTTTCAACGTGAAGTGTTCATCATTTCAATTATGATTATTCGAATAAAAGGTGGTGTTTTTTCTCCTTTTTATAAATCCCCTGCTAGTGAAGGATGAAACGAAAGTTTTCACGACTTCTTTCTCCCGAAAACGAACAAAGCGTGAAAAAAATTGTGTTTTTCTTGACGAAAGCAATTTTCCGGGGATAATCCTTATAGCCATTTCTTTTTCGGCGAGAACAGTCCGTATCTTTTTGTCATGTTAGAAATTGACTGCGAAAGAAAATCAGGACAATCTTCGCGAAATCACGTCTTGCTGGAAACGGAGGACAATCTGTTCGGAAATCAGAGGTCCGTGACTTTCGGTCAGTTAACCTTGGATGGGATGGAAGCAATTTTTTTCCGAAGCAAATTGAGCAGAAAGTTACTTGACTTCGAGATGAAAATAATTTTTTTTACTTCTCGCGGAGAACTGGAAAATACGGTAAATATAAACGAGGAGCAAAACTGGATTACGGAAAAAAGATGCGTTGATGGTTATCTTTCGATGCACACGGTTGAGCAGACATTTTCTGACGGGATTACTGTTGCATTTTACACTCAGAAACTATTGTTTTGTTGATACCTTTTAGCACGTGTTGCTGATTTCTACAGAACGATACGTTTTGCACGCTGATCAGCTATTCACGAGTGCTTTCCGTTAATTAATTCGATGACATGAATTTCAAGTCGTGCTTCTTGAATTCGGATGCTCCAGGTGTGATGGGATGTATTTTTTAAACTTGAAGACATTTTTCTGGAATTTCATGCCTACGGAAAAATTTCTTAAGCTTTCTATAGTTGAGTCTTAGTTGACGATCTTGTCCACAACAATATTCGCCCCTGCATGAATAATATTGTTTTTGTCTCCCCATATGTTGAATGAGGTTCAATTCTCTCTAAAACGATTTTTTTCTGATCCCTTGAATTTTGTTGTGGAGAGTCTACCTGTTCTGAGTGAAATGTATCCCATTGAAGTATTGTATATATTGAAATGAAACGACAATTTCGGAGAGGAGTTTACTTTAATGTCGTCAAAACTTATTCTCGTTATCAGTATTCATCGAAACGCATTTTGGGCTTTTGTCAATCCGAATATTGTGCATCAGAAATGTAAAATTCATATTGCTGAAAAATTTGAGATGTATTTTTTAATTTCGGATGGAAGTCTTTTCGGAAATGACCTAAAACTTCATAAATCAGTCACTTCTCTGAAAATGTCATTAATGGAGTATATATACGAGGAGATCGGCGTGGATTAACTCTTGTGATGATTCATTGCGAAGTTTGTTATTAGCTGCTGAGATTGGCTGGATATATGAGCATTATTTAGATGGGCTTCGAGTTCGGACTGCAAAAAAGATTGCACTGATGGGAACCGAAATACGAGTACGTGCCCGTGCTGAAGTTGGAGATGCGCTCTCCATCCAATGGTATTTTATTTTATTTATTGAGTTTTTATTATTTCGACGAGTTCTTCGTGAACGGTTTTTGTTTGAATCACTGCGTTCTTGTAGTTTTATGGATTTTTGTGCAGTGAAGAAATTAGGAAACATGTTTTTCGAAATGCTCGAGATGGCAGAAAATCAGAGGATTGCAGTCATTTATTCCTGATCCATTGCCTTCGGGAGGATCAAGAGGGATTTTCGAAAAATATTCTCAACAAACTTCTAGTGTACTTTGCCAGAGAAGTTCGGAAATATGAATTTAATATTTTCTTTAGCTCAATATTTCATGATGTGACATTGAAGAATGGTTCACGAGGATTTTCTTACAATTTCAAGGATTTCATTCCAAATCTTCATGGAGGTTTCCGTGATTTATTCCTTTATGATGGAGTGACAAATTATAAGAGATCACGAAATAATATCGCATGAAATGCATTCTATTAGTTGTTGATCAATTGAATTACTTTGAAAAAGGAATACATGTAAAACTTTGATTGAATTAAAATATTATTCTTCATGAGGTTGAAGTGAAGTTTGCCAAGATTCTGGTTTCAGCACGGCTGTGTATCTGTTGGTCTTGAAGACTGGTACTTCTCAAGAAAGCCTTTCTGACTGAAGGGATGAATATTTATGTCATTGTATTTGAAGTTAAATTTGGGTTCAAAACAGTCAGATTCAAGCTCAACGTGTTGTGATTCATGTGAAAATTGATCCGAAGGTTCGTGAGGAACATTCATTTCAGCATAGTAACTTTTCGGAATTGATGATCAGACTTGCAAATTTCTTGAAAATTGTCCTAGAAGATTTACATCTGACTGTTCAGAAAGTTTGTGGTAGAAGAGTGAGTTCAAAGAATAAGTTCATCAATCAATACGTCCACTTAGGTGAGAATTGTGTACGCTAAAATCTCTCAACAATGAATCTCATTATGAGGAATATCCACGGCAATGTTATATAATTTATATCTTGATTTCTTTGTTTATAGTGAATCCATTCAAGTTTCAAAGAATGTTTGTCATTTACTGATCTTTTCAAGGAAAGGAATCTTGATATCCCCTCTAAATCCTAACAAAATGGCTGCCGCAGAAAATAAATCTCACATTTTCATCTTTGCAAGGTGCGCATTGATTTTTTAATATGTTTTTGAAGAATTAATTCTGCTGTAAACTCGATTTCTGGAACAGAATGCTCAGAGCCAGCGAAATTGTCTCAAAGATTCTTGAATTTTAGCCAAATTTACTCCAGTTTTCCCAGATAATGAGATGCAAGTGAAATTAGGTAAATTTGCAATCTTAGACAAGGTTAGCTTCGATCCGGTTAATCTAGGTTAAGCCGTGTACATTCACTCGACTCTAAATGCAATGGCATGAAAGAGAACACAGAGAATCCGTAACAACCTTAGGGGTACCGAGAAAAGAGAGTACTGCGACAAGGACCGTCCTTACTCTCTCAGCGACCAAAGTTATAACCGTGACTTAAGGTTAACACAGTTAATGACCAATCTCACGACTCTTTATCGTCACAATAATGGCTACAGCTGAATACTGCGTTGGAAAATAGAAAGTCTTTCTTTTAATCAGATAATGAACGGGTAATTGTTTGTGGACTTGGAACGTCTTTTTGGTTTGGATCACGAGAATCCAGTTTTGTACTCCAAAGGACTTTTCAGAACAGTGAGTTTCAGAATTTGCTGGAAGAATTCTAAGGGATGAGAAAAGATGCATTATACAGTACTTGTGTGTGGATCACTGGTTTCTGTGAGTACGTTCTTCCATAATTTATACAAGTAAGAAAAGATGGATTAGACTTGCATGTTAATGCGGACAATTGTTTTGAATATGGCTGCATTTTGAAGTAAAGTGGAGTTTCAAATGTTAAATGCAGCAGGTGTTGAGGAGAGAAACAAGAAGAGAGAACCAGTGAAGGTTCCTCCTGCACCAAGATTTTCAGAATTATTCTCTCTCCGATCTTCTTTTTAACTAACATCATCTTCATCCTTTTAATCTGATTCGTGCACAAATCTGGTAATTTGATTTCCTGTGGGTAAATTGAGGGTTTTGAATCCTCTCAATTCTCGATTTTTGTGGTTTAAAAAACTGAATAAAATCAAACACAAGACTATATTGAAAAAATATTCAAACTTTCCCCTTGAATATTTGTTCTCAGCCTCACTGCATTTTCATTCACCCATCCATTCCTTTGTGCTGAGAAATCTAACTCACAGCAGGAAAATAGCGACGTTATACCCAACTCTTTGAACATTTTTGTTCCATTGAAATTTCCTCTTTTTTATGCCAGCAGCAGGGAGTCTTACTATACTGTATAAGAAATATCTCTGCAAGAACTGCCGTGTGCCCCTGCAAATCTGAAATTATGCAAACCTGTAAATATTGGTCAGTGTGATTCCTTCTCATCTTCTCCTGCCCAAAAACAGCAGCATCGGATGGGAATCGATGGGGTGCACTGAGCTGAGCAGCAATTTCGTGGGGGTACGTGTCGCTTGCTGTCGGTTATTAGACGTTGAAGAATCGCCCTGAGGCTTTGATAGTAGAAGGGGAGTCCCTCTACAAGGTCTTCGGGCTTTCTCTATGCTGAAAATAGGGACGCCGAGCCCGTAAAGAGTGCATGTAAAGAGGAGAAGCAAAGGAAAGTGAAAGACATACGCATATATAGTATATATATATATATATATTTTTTTCTTCTTTTTCTTTTAACCCCAACACTGAGTTTTGCGAAAGATCAACATTCGGGGGGAGTAGAGGAAGTATTTCCTGACAGCTGAGCTTCCATTTCTCCCTTGAGTCGAGTTTCGGTTTCGAATTTCTGGCCGGTTGCTTTTTAGTGCTATGAACACAGGCGAGGGTCTCGCATTATTCGTATGGTCGACATTCGTCTGCCTTTTCTGCGGATTTTGTGATACGATGGGTAATAGTTTTCGGGATATTGCAGACCTTAGTTGGGAAATACGTGAATTTGTTAATGGAGGTCCAAATCATACAGTGGGACCCCGAAATATGGACGCTATGATATAAGATGATATGATTTAGAGGCACTTGAAGCTGAAGAAATCTACGCAGATATCCCGAAAATGCATTGAAATATGGACACTTTTTCCATATTTATAAAAACTGTATTTTTTTTTGCCTAATTTTGTTATCTCTGAAACAAATTGATGAGGAAATTTATATTAAAGAATTTTAAAAATGTCATAGAATTGCTCTAATTTATAATGAAAAACGGGCTAATTTGGTGCTTTTTTTGTGAGTGGTTTCTATCATGTGGTTACAGTGAAGCTAGACTTGTTTTTGTTTTTTGCTTCTGTAGCTCGTTTTCATGCAAAAAAGATCAGATTATGCGTGGTTTTCATCTGCACAATTATTTTCTCTATCCTGTAGCTGTGAACAGGTGAACTATAATTAAATATGTTCCCATTGAAATCTATGGGAAAACAGACATCGTTTTCCCATACTGTGTTTTTTGGCTCAGAACTATGCATGTTTTACATTACTGCGGGGTTATTTGTTGATAACATGTTCCATTCATTATTTTTCAAATCCTGCACAAAATTTTCTTGCACAGGCAAGAAAGGTCAGGAAATCTGACATTCAAAGTTTATTTCTCAAATTCCTATGACACAATATGAGGCGAAACTCAAATAAAACGTGTAAATTCAATTGACTCTCACACACTTACTTTTGTATGTTTTTAGTTTTCTGCTGCAGGTAAAAGTAAAGAAACATCGCCAAGAGCAAAAAGAAATTTATTGTATTTATTGAATTGTGGATGAACATGATATAGATGTCAATAAGCAATCAAATAAAATAAGATACAGTCAACCCTCAATTTGGTGCGAACCTTGGAAAGTTCAAAAATCCCTTGGTAAAAAATTGCCCTCTTTTGGGTTTTTGAGGAAACCCATTCAGTGGTATCTTACGAGGCCGTCTCCAACCTCTCGGCCGTCGTCAACCAAAGGGGGGGGGGATTTTGTGGGGTTGCGTCCACGCGGCGTGACCCAAGCGTAGCATCCTCGCTCAGGCACACTGCGCAGCAACACCAGCACGCAGACCTGGAAGCGGATAGGACTCTACTAAAGAGGATCCGGCCATTAAAGGCTGACTGACTGTGTCCATTCCTTTATCTAATTCTTTTGTCATTAATTGGCCTGACAGAGGCTATTGTAAAAAATACTTGCAATGAATACAAATGGACAATTTAAAATCATCCTCATCTGCTTTGAGAGAAAATAAAATGATAGCGAAATTTGATTAAAAATGAAATCTGGAGTCAGATGCGTTTGAAACTTTGGCACCACTCCGAAAACCATCCCTCTTACTTCTTCTCCAGGAATGTCACATTCATTTTTGCTTCTCATGCCTTCGGTAAAGTCACTTATAGGCATTCCATGCTTAAACTGCGTGAGACGCCGTGATATTTCGTAGGAAACACACAGCAGCCCGTTGCACATTTTCACGCGGCATTATTTATCGTCCGTTTTCGCAAGCTTGTCTTTGCGACGCCTCCGACGTGTCATTTGTTCACAAGCCGACGATTTTCGCTAAACGGGGCGTTGAGTCCCAGTGACCCGAACGAAAACCGCGGCTGCGAGATCCCAGACCGAACCCGACCGTTCCGCTGCTTTAAACAAAATTTATTTTCCCGAAGTGCTTTGGGATTGACTTCACCTGGGGGAACCCGGTGCCAAAACAGTTTGTCCCCGGCATTCCAACGGCTTCCGCGTGAAGCCGCGTCATCATCAATTTTTCGCCAAATCGTCGCGCGACGACGCGTCTGAAATGCAAAAAAAAATAGACTAGTGCATATTCACTTGAGTATAATCGTCATGGCGACGGTATATTAGCTAACTTAAAAAAAAGAACGCTTGAAGGACGATTTTATGTGGCGCAACAGCTGGAAACTCTCACCGTGGAAGCAACTTGAACTCTTCCTTGAAACTGATGGATTTTCTGAATGGATTACTCTCCCATTTTGAGAACTGTTTCATTGAAAGCTGGGTATGCACACTTAACTTTGAAAAATTATCCAATTTATCATAGGCTTTTGTAATCGAAAATGGTTTCTGAAGTTCTCAGAACGCTCTCCTGAAAATGAATAAATGAAAACGGACCTACTCCAAGTGTTCCCGGGGAAATTTATTTTTTGTTTTTTCGTTGGACACTCATGCTTTTTTCAGAATATCTCGAACTTCCGTTGGATGCATATGGGTATAAGAAATATGTATAGGAAGCGTTCGATAACTTGGAAACGTTTTCACCGATTTCAGCTCTTCATTTGTCAACTTCTTGAAAATGCATCGACATTTTTAGCAAACCGTATACATTCATCATGAATTCATGACCGACGCGTACAATTTCCGAAGTTAACCAACAATATCTTCAAAAGTACGTAATTTTAGATGTACGCTGGGAAATTTTCGGGAGTATGATCTGCTACATTCGTGGAATATTTTTCAGATCTAAAATAGTTCAAAGGTTCATGGAAGATTTGTGTTTAATTCAGTACCTCACAGCGATTTTATTTTCGATTCTGAACCTGTTTCTCAATTAAATCTGGGAGGATAAAATTCTCGTGCATTTGCCAAGTGATATTGCCTTGAAAAAATACAGTATATCCCAATTATTTTATGCAACTCAATGAAGAAAGCAAAGAACTGAAAACTCGTTTGCACAATATACTGAGCAATTCACCATTTTGAAACTCTTGTGTCAACTGCTGGACTTCAAGAAAATCTATTTAAAGATATCTAAAACTCATCACGTCTTATTTGAATATTATATTGCGTAAAAACTCCAAAAATCGATTTCGAATATTAATCATTTCGAAAAAAGTTATTTATTTTTTCAATCATATTTCAAATACCTTTGCTATCGTTGAATTAATGTTAGACCGCAAAATACGCCTTCAAGGACAATGGTAACCAATATTTTTGCAAATTTGCCATAAATTTCAATTATAATAATGGTTAACATGGAGAATTTTTAAAATCTGGAGATACGTTGTGAAACGCTAAATTTCCAACTCTTTTTAAAACTTCAGGTCATTTTCTAGAGAAAAAAATCAGAATAGATTATCTTCAATTGTAAATTGTTGTAACTAACAGCGTTACGCGTCTGCTTTTCGCTTCAAAAATAGCACAGGAAATGGGTATTCCTATGATACAATCCCGGGATTCCGGGCAGAAATAAAGCAGATGTACAGTATAGGATTTATTGTAGCACAGTTCAAAGACCTATAATATCACTCCCTTACATCCCCTGTGTGCATCAATTAATGATGTCATTGATTGCTCTGAAGTTCTTTGAATGTTGATTTCTTCGCATGCAAGCATTCCTTGGAAGAAAAAGACGATGGAAGCCATGCATTCCTCTTGCAACAGCTAGAATACTGCATCTTCAGCAGCGAAGCACGCAGTAAGCAGAATCTTTTCACCGTACATTGAGAAACTAGGGACATATTCATTATGCTTTCACCAGCTGCTGGCTAAAAATGCTGCAGGTTTCCATAGGGCTGAAAATTACGTCCTTCCTTTTTTTGTATCTCTGAAATTGGGACCATCAGGAAAAGCCTGTGCACTCTCAGAAAACAAAATCATAGTTCTTGTCTAATCTTGTCAGAGAATTTTCCCCTTACTTTACAAAAACAGCTGTTTCCAGCAGGAATTTCGAACTTCTTGCGGGACATTCATTCATCTGAAATATCGCAAATTAAAGGAGGGGATACCAGAGAAAATCGGCAAAAATATAATTTGCCATGCAAAATTAAGAGATGAGTTTCAGCTCTCACTAAAACTTTGCCTTGAGCATATCTGTGAGAATTGTGCGTGACTCAGTTTCTCATAATTTCTTCAGACCTCAGAAGTTCAGAAAATTACATCATATTGCAAGAACCAGAAATATCAAGAATAACAACTCAATTTATTTAAACGGTCATCTCAACAAAACTTTTCACAATCCTTGAATGATAGTTCTCTTATGCCTGCTGTTCCCCCAATAGGTATTCATTCTACCTTTGTGTACGCTGCTCTTGAGACTGAAGTGTTTGAAAGAATTGTTCATAGTCTGTCAGCGCAAGGAAGATATATACCAATGTTAAAATGATGTGCACCTCACTTGGGTCACAGTCCAACCAAATCATTAAGTTTTATCCTGGAACTTATTCAGTAAATTCCCAACATAAAAGAGCATTCCCCAAACTTTTCAATGTGCCCAGAAAATGTTGAATTCCTGTACATTTGTTTACTGGCCAGCAAATTTCCAAAAAGTTTTTAAGGAGTGAGGACTGGCAAAGTTAAAAAAAAATTCAAACTCAAAAATTGCATTCAAAAGACTTTATGGTGAGTACATTCTATAAAAAGTTTCTGTTATTTGTAGAAACTATATCAAGAACCTATGAAGCAAGTATGGTGGAATGCTTTCAAACATTGAAAAGGTGGGCTTGAATAAGAAAGGTTTCAGAAATTGAAAAATTAAAATAATTCCTTTCAACAGATGGAGCTTTATGAGTAGAAAATCCTTCTTTAATTTTTCATCAGATAACTTCAACTGAGATTGCCTTTCCAAAACTTCAGATAATGAAAACAGACTTCATTTCTACTTGAAAAAAATGTGTTATGCTGAAGAAAATGTCTTGCGGACCAGCAATAACATCCCTACAGTTGGGCAGTGGTCAGTGTACCAAGGGTCGGAGAACAATGATCTAAACAATGAAGCTCTGTGGTAAAATTGCACTCACTTCACAAAAATGATTATGACGCTTATGAAGTGAATTCCATAGGAGTTAGGAGACTTACAGACCAGTATGCTCCAACCTTTTTGGGCCTGCAGACCAGCAAACTTAAAAAATATATATATATGCAGAGCAGACTGGCAAATTCGCAAAAAAATGTCTGCAGACTGGAAAAGTTTCATAACAATTTTGCAGACCCACCAAAGTTTTGCTTCAATGTTATTAGATGTGTATTTACAAGAAAAATTCAGCTATGAATACCATATGAAACAATTACAAATGTGGGATGGTATAAAGGTTTTTCAGAAAGAAAAATGCAAGTAGTTTATTTCAGCAGGTGAAAATTTGTCTGAAGTATTATTAAGAGGAGAGTCATTTTTATCAGATGATTCAAGCGTTATTTGTCTTCCAAAATTTTAGGTAAAGAAATTGACTCTATCAGAACTTTAAAAATAAGCATTATGCTGAAAATTTCCTGCCCACTAGCAAAAAACTTCTACGGACTGGCACCAGTCCACAGAACATTTCAAAAACTTTCTGGGGTATATAGACTGTATTACTGGTGGGAATAGAATTCCACGAATCCAACGACGAGGTTGTTCAAGGGTGTATCTGTTTTTTCCACGTGTTTTCGGAATTGCTTAGGAGTTATTGTTGATCAGCGAGATACGCAATTCCCAAAAAGTTTGTTCACGTTTCAAAATATGTTTTGGAAGAGGACATGAAATACAGTACAGTAGTTCGGCAAAACTTCAGAAGTGTTTCCCAGAAAAATAAGTTCATTTTTCTAAAGGATATTGTTGTTTTGCATCGATTCGTTTTAGTAGGAGATTTTTTCCGTGTTTTTGGAACTGAATTGATTGATTTATTATTGATTAGCGAGATTCAGTGATTCCCACACATCCTGTTCATATTTTAAAAAAATATTTAGGAAGAGTGATTAGTTCGGGGAAAATGCGAAATTTTTTTTCGAAAAAAGTTATGCAGATTGCATTTTCAAGGACGATTTTTGTTTCTCATATGGTCTTCGTTTCGTGAGAGAAATTTCCTGGAAGCTATATTTAATATCGACATTCCATAGTTCAAGGACGCTCTTTTCAACGCCAAATCTCGGAGTGAGATACTATTTAACATTTATTTTTGAGAATACTTCAGTGAGGTCGCGACGGAGGAGGAAAGGAATATACTGTATACATAAATATTTGTATTTTCGCTGAGGTTTTTTTTCAAATCTTCTCGCACGAGATAAAAACAAATCCGTTCCCGACTTTCAAAGATAGACGGGGGTGCAAAAATGAGAGCCAGCGTTTTACCCCCTGCTGCAACCCTCGACCAGCAACCCACATTTTCGAAGTAATCTGGGGAAGTGTCCTCCGATGTCATGGATTGCAAACTTGTTCCCCCCAACACGTGTCAACAGAGAAACGGATTTGAATAATTCTTCTTTGACAAAAAAATAAACATGAATGTGGGTGAAAAAACCCCCTTCATCCCCTGGCTTTCACGTCAGTTCACCCGGGCAGAAACCGAGCTTGGGTGAAGCAAAGCGAATTATCCGTCAGGAATTTCATTGGACACGTGCATTATACGAGTACATTTCCAATGCAATGTTTTAATTTCGACCGAAAAGTTAATTTTGAAGGCAAGGAAGGTGACGAAAAACGTTTCGAATCAACTATTATGTTGCACGGGCTTTCATTCAAGCTTATCACACTAATTTCATTTTTCATCATGAAAGGTGATGAAGACTTTTTTCAGCAATATGCACGATGGAGGGCCTTTTTGATGTTTCGTGAATTGCGTGACACCAGGTGTTCCTATATTTTATGCGTGATGTACTGTGAAACTTACTGGTGTCGAAGAATTTTTTTTTTACAAGAATCGAATAGGGGTCACCAACGTTATTATACGCTGGGTTGGGAACAATACAAAATTATGTCTCTTCTGGCAAGTTAATTCCAAAGTTTCTCACATTCCAATTTTCTAACAGATATCATATACACGGAATACTTATTATTTTTGAAAAAATGATTACTGGCAAACCAGATTCAGTGCCATGTTATGTCCTGGAGATGTTTTCTGGCACTAGGCAAGGATCTACAGGCACTAATAAATTTGGGGTACAGATGTGGTACCTCACCATTGAATCACACCAAAATTCGTCCATCTTGCATTTCAATGGTCAAATTTGCTGGGAGGCTGACTTACAGTTCAAACTCTGTGCCAAAAACGACTCATGAAGATACACAAAACATAAAAAATAATATAGAAAATATTGCATTTGGTTTGGTCTTGCAATTTAATAGCTTCCCAATTCCATGCCAGTCAAGCAACAGATAAGGGTCAAATTGTGGTGCACAACCTCTATATTCCTAGAGTATTGTAACTGCTGAAAATTCATCAGAAGGCTTCTACAATAAATGAAACAGATTCTCTGGAGAATTTTCAGACCATTGAGTCTGTTTAATAGAAAAAAAGCTGTAAAAAATAATCTAAAGCTTAAATGAACTGCTTTACTGCAATTGAACTTCTGTTACTACACTCTAACTAAATTCTCTTCACTGCGAATACTGACCCATACATAGCAACCAGGATCCCCCATCCTCAGAACCCATCTGAACCTCGCGGGAGCAACAGCTTGCGCGGGGATACCCCT
>CAJPEX010000582.1:0-92566 GCA_905338405.1 Notodromas monacha
AATCCCAAGCTTCTTGCTTCAGTTTTATCTTCACTTCTCCAACGAATAAAAATAAAATACTCTGTCAGCCCTGACAAACTGTTTTCCCGGCAGGAAATCTGACCCCAGAAAACGTCCTCCCATGGTTTGCTCCAAGAGGAAACGGAAGCAATAAATGGGCGGAACTCTTGAAAGAGACCATTAAAACCGTTTCGATTTCCTTTCTTGTTATTTGACGTCAGTTAGCGCATCGTATTTCTCTTTTCCTGTAAATGTTCGACAATATTGTGAGGATAAGCAGGAGAAAAACGACGTTGAAATGCTTGCTTTTTCACTGTATCAGGATATTGATTCAATTTTTTACTTCAAGCGTTCACAGCCATCCGAAAGCTCAACGCTAAAATTGAGAATTTTTTAATTTTTGTGCGCATCAATTGATCAAGTGTTTGATCAATTCTGAAGAAAAACCTACCCGAATAAAATTGGCGACTTTTTTTCGTAATACATCCTTCACTCTTAACATACAGTTGAGAGTTCCATTAACATGGAGTTATAAAAGGTCAAACGTTAAATTCGGTGAATAGGCGAAGATATTTTCTTAAAATTAGCTGCTTAAGAACCATTCAGTCATGGAAGGTCAGTTATCATCATTAGACAGGTCATATAATTCTAAATTCAACAACTGAATGATGATGGCATCTAGTCTGGGGCATCTAGAACCGAGGAGGAAAAGTCAGTAACACATTCAATTACGGTTAATACAATTCTGTTGTTTCTGCGGATTTGGGTGTAAAAAGCACGAAAATATGAGTTGTTGGGCGGGCGTGAAATTGTGCATGGGTGTGAAAAAGTCAGCGGTTGACCCAGGTTAATTCCAGCTCTATTCGTTTAGTTCATTCCTCCGAATTCACGAAAAAGGGCCTACAATACTTGGCTTTTCGTCTCCGACTTCCAGGAATTCGGAGAAAATTCCACGAAATACTATATTTACACTTATCTTTGTCATAACCACTTTGTTTTGTCGAAATCCCTGCCCGGCAAAATGACAGCCGAAGGGTCCGTTAGACCAGGTCCCAAGTAGCCGCGAGTTGTCGAAGTGTTTCACTACAGTTGTCCGCAGTAAAACAGTAAAACGATTGCTGATTTCGAGGAACTTGATGAGGTTGTAAGTTTCAGGAAAAACAGATCCTGAGAGTCAATTACTGCGATTCCCCCATTTGCACTCTCTTCTAAATGACACCCCGTATGTCAACAACTCAATCTCGGCAATCATCGGCAACGCGTTCGCAGTAATTTTCTTTCTCTTTTCATCACTGAATTGAATTAGGGTAATCCGCGAACCAGCAAATGTTTGTAAAACGGGCGCAATTCGTTATCCACACTTTTCAGGACTATGCAATGTAAATCCAAAGCAAAAGTCGGGTTTTAAAAAAAAAAAAAAAAAAACAGGAGTACACTTCTCAGCAACAGAATTTCATGCAATAAAGAACTTGAAGCGCAAATTTTTGCATTTGTTCAGTGTTTCCCATTCTACTAAAGCAAAGAAGTGAATCTTTTCCTTCAACGTACTTCTGACAACCGGCTAAATTGAATTCTCTCTCCGAATTCCATCCAAGGTGTGGTCAATTTTGAAGAAGTGATTTTAAAGATTATTCGTTCCCACAGTATTTAAGCGAAAAACACTGATAACTTCCCAGCTCAAGTTTCACGAGAGATTACGGTAAATACATTACTTTCCAAGTTCAACACTGTAAACATCACACAGCCCTTAACAATTTCAAGCATTTCGATGGCAAAATAAGGAAAAAATAGTCACCTTGTTGTACGTTCCATCAGGACCAGAGGAATCTGAAGAAAACTTCATGCTAGTGGGCGACAGAACAGGAGGAGTTGTGGGCGAAACAAAGCCCGACGAAGAACTATGGGCACCAATGGAAGGTGGTCTGGGGCTTTCGACAAACGTGCTGACATTAGTGGCAAACGTAACCTTCTGTCCACCGGAACCCGTGTTGCTCTGAAAAATTTATAAAAATAGTTACTGATAAATTAATAAATACGACCTAATCCAAAAGCAACCAAACAAAAATACGTTCAAAAGTTTCAAGTTTCCACGGTAAAATTGGCATATGTTGTTTTAAAAAATTGGATTGAACGCGCCCACAAGGGCGTTAACCTGAATTTAGACTAGAGTTGCCTCAAGAAATTCGGTAAATATTATTCAAGGCTCAAAAATTTGCCTTGGCAAATGTCTAAGAAAAATTTGATTTTCGAAATGAACACCTTGCGATTGCACAAAAAAAATTTGCACTTTTTCAACTTATGGTCGAAAATTAGTAAAATTTCTACGAGCTGTGAGAAAGTTCTAAAGTAAGCGACACTGAAGCTTAATTTTTACGAAGGAACAAGACAAATTCGGATAAAGAGTAGAAACGCAACAATTGAAAGATTTGAAATCGTATTGCCTTAAGCGAACCGTGAAATGAGTTGGGAAACTCCAGATATCATGGGCAAGTTTTCACTTCTCGTGCAATGGAAAAGATCTTTAAAATCTGAGAAAAGGAACGACTGAAAAGTCGCAAAAAATAAAAAATCTCTTTTTTTTCATTTCCACCGATGTTAGAAATTAGAAAATACGTTACTAACTCAGCGCGGCTTTGGGGCAATCCTATTACGTCATCTTGAATTAAGAATGATGGCAATAAGCTAGAAAATACCGAAGCAAAATTATAAGTATCCCATTGTGATATGAAAAGCGTAAATTATATGCTACAGCTTTTTTTTCTTTCACGTTTGTGTAACTCACTGAATTAACTGGCTGCGATCCCGGGAAAGGTTCGACGACATTCGTCATTTTTCCCAGCGAAGCAGAACGCACGGGGAATGGCTTATTCGTAGGTTGGGCAAATTTCTGAGGCAAGGATTTCGTAGAGAAGATCGTCGGGGGTTTGGCGAGGCCAACGGCAACTTCTTGCGGGGACGCCGGGGCGGAATCTCGACGCTTCGGCGGCGAATTCCATGCCGACTGAATGTGACTCCCACCGGAGAAACTTCTTCCCATTTGCTTTCCCTGGAGATGAAGAAGAAAATAAAGACTCAATCATCTGGTCTGACTCATTGGAGAAAGACCACAGCATGGGAATAGCAATATTTATTTATAATTTTTCCAATATCTTTCTCTAAGATATCAATTTATTTTAGTGCGAGTGGATGTCACAGAGTTAAAATTGCATTTTCATCTTGAGCACGCTGATGCTAAGTTCCGTCGGCGTCAGGGACAAGGATCTATATGAAGGAGCGCTTGAGCATTACTATTTTCTTCTGAAACGATATAAACAAATCAAAGTATATTTTCCATGATGAACTCATTTTTGAAGATTTCTTCACACATATACAAGTTTATTTATTCCATTATGAGTTGTACTCGAGATTTGCAGACTTTCCCGAGGAACAGTAATTTTTCAAACACTTCGAACATTGTACAGGTAGAGAGGTTCGCAGAAGTTATTTCACTTGCCAAAACTGTAGAAAGCGTAGTTTTCCATTGAAAAAAGCAAATAATTTTCCAGGATTTTCTTCGGCAAGTTTCTTCATGAAGAACTAACGAAATGTTGATCGATGGAGGATGATCAAAATAAACCTTGAAAAAAAAGTTAGTTAAGAAATTCTGTATCCCCTGTTCTCTCCTTTCTGACAAAAGGGAAAAAAAATGAATAATTTGAAGTAATTTTGAGTACGCCCTAAAATATGTAAGATTTGCTTAAAAATAAAATATTCTAGCCAATTGCTGCAGGAATATTTTCCAAAACGAAGACTGAAAGTATGGCGGTCGTTCAGAAAGCATTCCAAGAATGCACTATTTCGAGAGGAACTTGGGAACGGAGTCATCGAAAGAATGTCAAGATGATACTCAGCATCCCCATAAAATTGAATCATGGGCATCTTGAAGTCTTCGACATACTGTACAGTACTTCCAGCAGGTAAAAATTGGGAATAAATCCACTTCTTCCCAATTTTCATGAGGATTTTAAAGACTTGAGCTTGTCTAGACAGAATACGGTAATTCTTGAAAAATTATCACCCCACTTTTCGCACGGTAAAGGATGATTCGTGCATGACTTGCAAAATTTCCCTGGCATAAATATTGTAATAAATTAAAGGGAAGCAGGAAAACCGCAAACGCAGACTTCTACTCATCCCCACCCGCACAGGATGATTAATTTTTTTTTCTTTCTCGGGATATCCTTCGGCCTTCCACGTCTCAGAACAACTCGAAGTCCTCAATCTTTACCTTGGCAACAGGGGCTTCGACGACCTGATACTGCAACGGCTCCTGCGCAATAGTGTACACAGTGGCAACAACATCCCCACTCGTGTCCATGTTGGCGGCTCGTTGGTGGGCTTCAAAGGCCTGTGCCTTGGACCCAGCCTGGGTACCCAATGGTTGTGACGACGAGAAAACCGTTCGCCGGGGTCTGAATCCGAATCCAGGAGCCGAAATCCCCATGTTGGCGTCCACAGGAGCCGCCGCGGATTCGATTTTAACCGGTTGTAAAGCAGTATGTTGGGGCTGGTACGGCGGTGACGCCATGGTCAAGGAATACGGGGTTTCCTGTATGCACGAATACTCCTGATGGGGAGAAAAAAAGCGAATTTTGCATTCCATAAAAAAAATCTATATCTTACAAAAAAGGTCTGAATTGTGCTCTCAATTCCGATAATTACCATGTTTACTCAAGTACCACGCGCCCACGAGTTAAACGCTTATCCAAGTTTCTTAGTCTAAAATTTGATTAGTCTAAAGTCGTACCCCCAAATAAGAAGCGCACCATATTTTTAGTGACTCCAAAACGGCAATACAGTAGTTCTAGAATGACCTGAATTCAGCGAACTTCCAATTGTTTCAATGAAAATAGTTTTCTCTGATTAAATTGGACTAAAATTTCCCATTAGAATCACTCTCCTGAAAGTTTAAAAAAATTTAAACCCGCCAATGATGCAACCCCCCCCCCCCCTTCTGTCCTCTCAAGTATGGGGGGAGGGGTGGGGGGAAGGACTCGTAGTACTTGAGAAAATCGATGTAAATTTCACTACCAAGTCAAGTTTAGTAAAGAAAAAAAGAAAGCCGTACCTTTCCCATATACGAATAAACGACAGGAGCAGCTTCCGTTTCTTCCATAGCGCTTGGCAAACAACCTGAGACCACAAAAAAAGTGCATCACAAAACATTTTCTTCTTTTGCGGACGCAAGACATCATCAAAGATGAAAACGGCAAGAAATATTGGAAACATAAGCAAACCTTCAACTTCTGAAGGACATTTGACGTCTGCCTGGGGACTAATGTTTACAGTGGCTGGCAAAGGTGCATCCGTAGCCACCAACGGTCCCATTTCTGCATACATGACCTGGTTCTCTGGCTGGGGCAGAACCGCATTTTGAGATGACGACACCCCGTCCAAATTCACCTCTTCGGCAACAGGTGGCAACTTTGACTGTAACAAATCTGAAAACGAGAAAAATCCATCATTATTTGTTACGATTCAACAAGAGCTCGATCGAAGCTTTTGAGCATTCATGACATTCACACTCGGCCATTTCAGGCGTCAAATTAAAAGGTAATTACGGTAGCATTACGGAAACGTCGTCAGTTTTTAGATTGAGACGACACTCATCTGGCGTTGAAAGACACAGATCATGGAAGTACATTCTTTATTCTTGATTTCTGCTAGGCAAAAATAAGAAAATAATTCAAATAAATACCATGCAGAGGCTCGAGAGTGTCCATGAACTCATCAAGGTTTGGCTGGAGCTGCACGAGTCCTGGTTGAATGAAATCGGCGATTCCAGCTCCCCTGGCTTCGATAAAAGTTGCAACATTCAGGATCCAGAATGTATTTACGAATAATGAGAACACCAACCAATTTCTCTCGGGTTTGGAAAGTAGTAGGGCTGATTCGGCAGTAACGTGGAGAACAGAGTATCATTGAAATCCACCAGCAAATCAACATCGTCAAAAAGATGCTCAATGCCACCCGATAAACCAACTCCCGGCAAACAACGAAAGCCGCCACTCCACTCTGACCCATCGATCTGAATCGCCGACTGGAATCGAGCAAATTTTCAAAATTAAGTTTGGAATGATTTTATGTCATCATCAATTCGTGTATTTTTTACTTGAAAAATATATTGAATGCCTCACAATTTTGTCAAGTTTATCTGAAATAAAATACGTTACCAATAATGTTTTCCTCCAGAAAGTGGCAACGGCATCTTTAGGAATGCGTTTTCTCCATCTCCATTTTATAAAATAAATAAAAATACAGCAGTCATTTCATCAATCAAACTTAAAATTATACAGGAAATTAATCTCTCATTTTAAGCGAATCTCCGTGATTTCAGAAGGCATTAATTTCCAAAATACGGCTCTCATTACGAGTGTTCAAAAAACATTTTTTTTACCAAGATTATTTTGAAAAAGAAGTGGAGAATTTTGGCGTTTTCCGAAGATTTTTCTTCCAGAAGCTTTTGAAGAGAGATACGAGGGTTCTAACAAAATTTCTCGGAATGGAAATGAAAATGGCGTCTAATCGAGCTGAAAAAATTATTCTTTAGGGAATATTCTTTGGCGAAAAATCAGCCTTGTTCGACAATTTTTTTTACTGTTTTGAAAAATTCACCATCACATTGGCGGCTGTGGATGAAAATGGCGGAATCACCTTGGAAGACCTGGAGGCAACCATTGGAATTACTGCCACGTTGATTTCAAGAATTCTGAGGGAAAAGCTGGGCTAAAAAAAAAAACTGCAGGAAGGACGCCTCATCTTTTGAGTGGATAGAAAAACTCTCCTAGGGTGAATTTTGCAAAACATTTAAAAAAATTGTCAAACAAGGCTGATTTTTCGTGCCAAAGAATATGTTTTCACTAAAGAATAATTTTTTTTTCAGCTCGATTAGACGCCATTTTCATTTCCATTCCGAGAACTTTTGTTAGAACCCTCGTAGTCCAAAAAATATACCAAGGAGTCCCCCTTCCCCGAAGATTATCTTTTACATGCAGGGTGAAATGGGTTTGATATCCCAAAACAAGGCTATTCTTAAAAAATCAACAGATATCGAATCGAAAAATAGTCAGGGTAAGGAGAGGCATCCGTTTTCCGTACATAATTGAATCCATGACCTCGACCGCTTACCAAATCAGATTCATCGCAGCGTCCGACCTTTCTCAGAATATTATTCCGGTAGTAAATTCTCCACTTCTTGTACTCCGCCGTTACTGCGGCCAATTTACGCTTCCAATACTTGCCCTCGAGAACGATCGCCTTGAAAGAAATAACAAAAACTATATTATGGCACATTGTTTCTCTCAAAAAGAGCGTTCATTCCAAGTACAATTTTTCGCTTTTAACGAATCTTTTTCCATCAGAGTATATTTTTAATAACAATTTTAAAAAAACTCTAGATTCAGAGACAAATTTTTTTTAATCTTTGAAAATAAAAAGTACTGTATTCACTTTTATTCATTGATGGAAAATTATAACGTCTGTCCTAATTTGTCTCATGGCAGTAGAAATTATGAAAAAAAATACGAATTCATTAAAAAAGGGCACTAAAATCTGTGCCAACCACTCACTTCATTCATCACATAACAGAAATTCAAGTACAATACAAGCAAATACCTGACGCATTACGTGACTCTACATTAGGAGCAGTTAGTTTGGACGTATTGTACTGTATACGATAAGCTATCAACAATTCCGATGCTTCAGGACGGAATCACTGGATGAACTAACCTCTGGCTTTACGTGAATGTCCACATCAAGCGGAGACGCAAACTGACACACAGCGACACTCCTCCTCTTGATAACTGCAAAATTTAATATACACAAAAAAATTTAGATCCATGATCAAGCATGAACACGTGCGAATCGTAGAATCCTCACACACACAAAAAAACGAACCGAATAAATAATACAAAATTTAGACGTCAGAAGCTTCCTGACCCAAAATCGAGATTTGTCACTCTTAATTTTTTTGGACTGAATTCCATCACAGCTTCATAATCGACCAAACTCCTAGAAAATTATTCTAGTCCTCAAATACCGACAAGCGATCATACAATATCTCCCACGTGTCACGTCAATCTCGACTTAGACCAACCATAAAAAATTTAAAACTTGATTAAACGTAATGAAGCGCAAGTTACCTCATAAATTGAAAAAGTGAAATCACGAAAATAAGCCAAGATGTGTGCACGATGAGTATTACGCAAAACGTGTATCAACTCAAAGACCCGATATGTTCGTAATGAGGTGAATGAAATATGAGGAGACAAGGAAATTAGGTTACTTTTTTACCCATCAGTAAACGCAGTTTTATGTCAAATTCTCGAATGACACGCGTTCAGATCCGCAAGCAACCTTTTACAGATTTGAGGGGCTGCAATTTACAATGCGATTAAATCCTGGAATAAACGGAACTTTAAATTCGCGAGTTTACGATAATAAAGCAACAACAAAAAAACGGACGTAAAACATTATCTGAAAGGCATCGGGAACAAATACACCATCCCTTTCCAGCCGAACCCCAGACCCGATGACCGTTAGCATCCACTTCGATCAAGTATATACTGTACAGTACAGTACAAAAAAGTGTAGTACCAAAGAATAGCTCCCTGAAAACGATTAAAAAAAAAAAAAGCTCGTCGTGAGGAGTGACGAGCGCCAGCTTACACACCCATTCCCTGCGACCAATGGAGGAAAAGCGAAAAGTGTTCCCAAAGCGGAACTCACATTGCATGTGCCAGGCGCGCCAGATGATGTTGTTCAGTCGTATTTTGTCTTTCCATCTCAACTTCAGACCCTTGAATCGGTTCCACTTGGGGGAAGTCAACTTCTGTCTACAATACGCATGAACACGCTCAATTATGATGATGAACCCCACGAGACAGGATAACAATGCTAATGATGCTCGGCTCGCGAAGACGGTACACGATCATCAACTAAAACAGCTGCATGTTATCTCTCATGTTCAATCGACCTCAGTATTATCCACGACATCATTTTCTGGCAATATTCAAGAGACAATTTATACGAATCATAGGCACTAGTTTTGAATGAGGGCAATAACAAAATTGTATGTCGCATTCGGGAATAAATTTTATTTTTTTTTTAAATAAAACGCACATCACGAATAACGGTACAACATTTGATTAGAATATTCCTTGTTAGATTAATTACTCGAATAAATCTTTTCGTTCATTCAATCTGAATACGAAGATTATCCACGGCAAAAATCACCCAGTAAATATTAAACAACGACCAAGAAGATTATGCAAAAAACATAGTTGTCTCTTCTTACACGCATTTTTCATCCCCGCAACCGTGACATAATCTCGAATTGAAACAAAGTGGATTGAACAAACGAATTACACGTACTTCCCCGTCAGAACAATGAATACAAATCGTGAATTTTGACAGGGAAAACGCACCAAGCTAACAAATGCACCATGAATAATACTGCAGATTCAAGGATCCCATTTCTCCACTCTTTCGAAACGTCTCCATCGGTTTCTCATTGTATGGGAATTTTAGGAGGGAAAACCTAGTACGATTGAGGAAGAGTCCGTAAGAAGGTACGATGATTTAACCATCATGCATGAATTCATTTATGGTTCGGTATCAGCATTGCGGTTTCGAATGTATCTCGAGGGTATTTTCAGCGTATGACACGATTTTGAACAGTACAGATTTTCTTTCAATCATAAATGCCTGCTTATTCCAACTACAAAAAGCTATTATTTCTGTTCTAAGATTTTTTTCAATCCACTTTGGTAATTAGAATATGCACAGAAAAATGGGAAAATTTCAGACGAAAAATCAGTGACCAAACATTTATTCAGCGATTAATTTGGTGTTATTCATCGGATCGCTCTTCTTAGAAAAATGATACCCCTTCAGGCGATTCTTTAAAAAATTCGGTCAAAAATCCACTAAGTCCAGAGAAAAGAACAGAATTGACGCGGTGCTTTTCGAGTTCAGCGAATGGACATTTTAAAAAAGCAAAGAAAAGAAGAACGGGAATAAAACATCATGTGTACCTGTAGGCAAGCGACATGCACTGGAAGAGCTTGGTGAGCGAAGAATCAATAGCGACGGTCTGCGAATGCCTCCGTTCCAGCGACACGGCCTGCAATTCTGTAAAATTCATCGCAGCAGGCTCCGGTCTCGGGATACGCGCAGGTGGAGCCTTCACGGCCAATTTGACTTCGCTTTCATCAGGCACCGGAATGGCAACGTTCTCTTCATCATCCTGAGCTTCTGCTTCGAACTCTGACACCATGAAGTGCCCGGAATGGATAGTCTCTTTATTGTGATTACACTGATCAGCCGGAGGAGGAACGGAGTGAGGAATACGAGGATCCTGAGCGGACGACGATGCTTGCGTACGGCCCATATTCGCGAAGGACTCGCGATACTTCGGTTCGCAACTTAACATGAGCCAGGTGATCAGGAAGGTTTAGCTACCGCTTCATAGAAGTCGATGAAACCATCGACACAGGTGAACCACCGCTAAGAGTATCCTTCAATTCCCGACAGGTTCACCACGCACGAAGGACTCACTGTGCTCATTGCCACAAACCAGTTCAAACTTTTTCTCCTTGAAATCAGGAACACAAATGAAATCGCGGCGTAACTAGCAGGCACGCATTAAAAGAAAAGACGAATTCCTGAAACAAAATAACTACGGTTAGCCTTCTATTCCACGAACTATCCCGAAAACCCAGGGACACGAAGGTCGAAACGTACTAACGACTGCCGAAGGCCTCGTAGATTCGTATTGGCCACGGATACGGGAATGCGGAGTAGCATGCAAAACTGTAGAAAATAATCAAATCATTTGGTTCAAGAAACTACACACAATTTCACTGTATTTCCTCTTCAACCGCGTTCAATGAGGAGGGTGATGTGCCCAACTCGCCGAATAAAGCGGAGGCCAGTGTTGCACAGGGTTTCCCGAGGAAAAGTCGTACGTCTCATCAGGTTTGTAAATTTGATTTTAAAACATCACTGCCTTCAAACATTCCAGAAAATCTTACGAATTAAAACCTGCAGCACTTCAATAAGGTTGGTTAGAAGTAGGAGACGCAGAATACGGTATGGGATTGTTACATAACGCGGCTTTTTGCTGTTCGTAGCACGTTTCTCCCCACGCTTCGCGCGAAGTAACTTGTGTCTCCAACTAGTGTTACTGAGCAGTCAACAGAGCCTTAACCGTTACTGGTTGCGCATGAGCTTTACAACATAATAAAAATGTTCACATGTCAACTTTCAGTTAATGCTAATGCAGATAATGTACAGTATTATAAATTGAACTATTGAAGGCGCAAATGACATGCGCGTTCACCAAGAAATTGAATAGAAGCATATTAAATTCTGTACTTTGGGGGGGGGGGGGGGCTCCTGGTAATGGAAAACAGTACAGTAAATACAAAATCATTAGACATGAAGTCAGGATCAAATTTCATTTCTCCTTCATGCAAAGGCAAAAACTGTACAAACCCGCAATTCTCAAATTCATCCATCGCATCCGGATTTTTTCGCCACAAAAAAGTAAATCCGAAGCGCGATTGGCTTGCAACAAGCCAAAATATGCCGCAGTTTGATTCGGGAAGTGTCTTTCTTCACAGCATCGGACGGTAAACCAGAAATTCCTTCGAATCGCAATACTTCATGGCAAAATTCAAGCCATCCGGGGTTGGGTCCGTGAAAGCAATTTCCTTTGTTGTCAATGTCCGTTGACCAACAGTTGCACCAAACGTTTTCCTGGATGAAATTTTACAAGGCTGATTCAAAACTATCGACATTTTGACTAAGAAATAACGACTTACCTCGAACAATCGAGTAGCGATGAAGCGATTCCTTTGCGCCGGCGATTCGGAACGGTCCACATCCTACTGACACCGCAAACAGCAGGCAATTCTTCTTCAGAACAGCACAAAGGTTCAATCTCCGTTTTGGGAATGATGATCTTATTTGCGCTCGCAACAGGTTCAACGATCATCACGCCTTCCACGTTGCACTTGTTCACGTATAGATAGCCCTGGAATGATGGATCCATTTCAGTCTCATTGTCTTCGAGAGAAGTGGGTTTAAAATCACAGACCTCCAGTCCGGGTTTCTTTTTCAACGGGGCAGAAACGATACCCAATTCATTATCAATCAGATCTACGATTGCACCGAGTTTCTTCCACGCCAGTATCGGCGATTTCGTGTCCACTCGAAGGATTTCAACGTCTTTGCCTTTGATTTCCACCACAAGCTGACGCCATACTCCCTTCTACTTCAAGGAAATACAGTATTCGAATCAGTAAACACGAAAGAATACAACACGAAATAACTAATTTTCTAAATTATTTGAAGGCTTATCAAATTCACGCTACAAATTTTTATTAAGATATTCTCATTCCTCTAAAAAATTTTCCATCAAGAAATACGTTCATAATCCATCGAAATAGTCTAAATATTCTAAAAAATAATTAAGACACTGTACAACCTTTTCGAACACAGGAATTGAGACTTCGTTAAATATAATGAAATCCACGTGACACCCTGTCGGAATTGGAATTTCAAACACTGATCTGACCTGGATCCTCAAAGCAGTCGCGGTTTGTCGATGGAACGCGTAGTGCTCCAACTGGTCGTCTTCGTCGCCGGCAACATGTACCATCTGACACGTCTCACAAGTCACGGGTTCCAAGGCCTTCTGACCAGCGTCGATTTGCGTCTGCACCAAGTTCTTGTGCGTGCACGTCGCTTTCGTCTTCGGGATTTTCGGTTTTTCTACTCCGATGCCGTTCAAGCCAGAATTGGCCGATTTCTCGCTAAGCCTCGCACTAAAATACGGTAAAATAAAAACGTAAGCTCCATAATCCATCCACATCGAGGTCGCATCATGAAAGTTTGACGAAGAAATCTCAGATGAAAGACAATCAAAGTATGCAACGATGTAGTGACTGCATTTTCCTCCCTAATTTATCCAATTTTTCGTGGCATACGCGGTTCTTTTTCCTAAAATGTTGGCCGGGAATTCAGCCAATCAATCATGGTCGAAAGCGACCTATCATCGTGTGAGTGTGGTATTATGATAGTAGCCACTTCATGATTTATTTTTCATTATGATACAAAGAGTCGAGTTGAATTCCATATTCGCCTGAAATCTTTTCGTGTGTCTGAAATCGCAACAGCGGTTTTCTCAAGTTTCTGTGAGCCTTCTTGAATTTCTACGCTTGAGATCATGATGATCGACTTTTTCCAGAAGTAAGCCATTCATTTTTGACAACGATTTGACACGTCAGCAAAAAAATACTGCATTCCCCCAACACATAAAATTTTTCTTTACACCCATTTAATAACCTGCATGAACTGTTTAATCTGATGAACTTTGGAAATGAGTCAATAGACGATACAGAAAAAGAACTCACTTCAGCCAGGTTTCACGCCGGAAAATCGGAAAAACTTTCACACCCTGCGGAGCTACGTTCTCGTCCTCAGCAACTTCCACGCGCAGCTTCTTGTGTTCCTTCGCTTCTTCACAGGCTTGAAATTCCAATCGACGCTTCCTGGTTTCAACTGGAAAATTCCCAGATTCTGCGGAGAACCAGGATATTTAGGTTAACCATTTGACTCGGGGGGGGGGCGTAAAAGAGACTCACGTGGGGTTTTGGACAAATCTGCCGTAGTTTTCGCGGAAGATCTCGGAGATCGTCGAGGCGTTGTTGCAGGCTTTGGTGGAACAGCTGCAAGGGCACTGCTTTCATTCTTTTGAACAACGAATTTCGCACGATTTGCACTGCTCACGAAAGGAGGAATGGTATTTTCCAACTTTCTCACGCGGTCTTGAGACGATATTTTCATGGCTCCTCTAGTACTTGTTTTCAACCTGATAAAATATTAAGCCACATGTCTGGACGTATTAATATTCGATCGTAGGGAACCCGCTGATTTCTAAGCTAGAATTGCTCCGCACTAAATGAACTAGAGGTGTTTTAGAAAACTATAAATCGAACGAAGGAATGCTTTGTTCATCACTCAAGAACCCACGAATTTCTCAAACTCAGTCAAAAAAGATATACTGTATGAACATCCTGAATCGCTTTACCATCCCTGATTTAGTCAACTTTACTTCTTGAAGTTACCCAAAGTTTGAAAGTGGAAAATAAGAGGAAAATTTGCCGAGATGAAACTTTCGGAAAAGTTAAGGCAAAAAATCGAGCGTTGAAAGTCACATGGGTTACTCACACAATATTGTTCGCCAAAGAGACAGTGACACGCCTCGGCGACGAATTCCCGAAGAAACGCTTCTTTTTAGACACCTCGTCAGGATTTTTCTTGGGGGTACCCGGAGTTTCGGGAAACTCAAAAACGTTCATATTTTTCTTCTCCTTCAACTTCACACACTTAATATTACTCTTCATTGCTGCGTCGAATTCATCAGTAAAGTCTTTTCCGCTGTCGTCGATGCTCGGCAATTTCGGAGACTTCTCAGTTCGGGGCGATTTCGTCGCCTTCGGAGATTTCGCAGGTTTCTTCTTCTTCTTGGGAGGCTTGAAATTATGCGTCACAGCCACGGGTTGTTTCTTTGTCCGTCTGCCAAAAGAAAGAGAAAGGTCTACATTTGCGGAATCGTAAATATTTCATGAACAAATGATGTTCTCACCGTCTCATGTTGACGTAAGAAATTACAAAATGTGAAAAATTCTGAAAAAAAGGCCCTGGAAGTCAAATCGCATGCATCAGTGAATTGCGTGAAGGATCATCACCGGACAGTCAAGGCCGTGAGGCGTTTTAAAATGGCGTGTCCCAAAACATCGTGTGATCAAAACTGCGCAAGTACAGTATTTTCGAAAATTGGTTTCACAGCATAAAATCACACGATTACTTATTCAATTTAGTTCGTTAGGTCAAGTTATTCCCTCACAAAAGTCTGAAAAAGAGGTTCTCTCGTGAATAGAATAACCGAAAATATAAATGAAGAGGTACAAAATACTTCAGATTGATTTGTAATCGAATTGTTTCCGAAGTTTACTTTATCCACTTATTAGACTAGATTACACCTTCTTGGCGGATACTTAGAAAAGATTACTTTCATTTGTCGCTACGACTTGATATAGGTGATAAAAAATAAATCTGAAGCCCTAATAAATGCCCCCTAAAAGCATTTTATGTACTTAACACAGGTTCGCATCTGTCCAGAATTTTCTGTAGTATCCTCAGTTATTCCTTCTTGGTGCGTTTTTCTATCGCACTACACATAATACTTTCCTGAACTATTTTCTTCAACGGATTGTTTTTTTCTTTCAAGTGCTGTTCCAAAAACGTGTTTGTTTTGAAATGTGTCGTTTCATGTTATGTTCTAAATTTCTCCAATCTACATCGCGCGGTGAGCTACACAGAACAGCTACACAAAGAAGTTCTTTCACAGATGTCGCGTAGAACGAATGAAAAAATGACGTCATGATTTCGTCGGAAGCTCGTGTTCGCGAAATCTTCACAAGGTACATAAAGCCGGGAAAAAACTCATTTTTCACTAAACCATTCCAAACGATTTCTGAAACCCAAGAGAGAACAGGAATGGACCATGAATTATCGCGAGAACAAACAAAAAACAAAACAAGAACGCTTGATTCCGGAAATGAAAAATACTGTACGAGGAAAAAAAGAGACAAGCCATTGCATGATTCACCATACCACAATCAAAACAAATGACAATGAATTACAAAACTTTGTAACGACTCTTAGGCATCAAGCCCTGGTGTCCGGCAGTTTGCAAACGCAACAACTCCTCTCGGATCAGCCGCATAATTTCCTTCTTCGCCTTAGACACGGCTAGTTCATTCGTACTCTCAATGGCCAAGTACAATTTCCTTTCGCTATCCGGCGCGGCTTTACCCGGCGCGGAATACAATCCTCTAACCGTGATGCCGGCTTCCGAGTACTCGCTAATCTGCGCCAAGGCTTCCTTGGACGTGATCTTCCAGCGAACCTGTTGCGGGAAATCGTTGATCTCCAGCTCTTCTTCAAACTTTTGGAACGTCTCTTGTTGGCCAAAGGCTTCTCCGGGCTCAAATTCTCCATCCGCGGGCGGCATGTAGTTGAGCTTCCGGTTGAGAACAGCAGCGGCTTGTTCCGCCAGGTTCTTGCCAGACAGTTGCAAATGAGCCGGAAGTTGAGGCAATTGGCGGCCTTCGAGCACGGCGTTTGCCATCACGCTCGGCGGCACCACGCCGGCGGCTGGCCGCGATGGGACCGGTTGCGTTTTCTGCTGAGCTATCATATCGGCCCGTCTTCGGGCCAGCTCAAGCTTGTCGCGGGTCATGGCGGCCGGCGCGGCGCCGAGAATGCCGGGGCCAGCATTCGCCCCCGGAGGCGCCGCCAAATTCGGCACAACCGACATTAAGCCTAAAAAATGAAAGGAGAGAAAATAACGTAAAAATTAAATCTCTGAAGAAGGGAAAAATAATCTGAGCAAAGTCGATTCACAAGGATTCAATACTGTACTGCGAATCGTCCCAACAATTGTTTGTTTCGTTAAAATGAGAATGAACGTATTGGGCAAATATTCACGTAAATCACCAACAAAATGGAGGAACCAACACCAGTCAAATTGCAACATTTTTTAGTGAATTTCAAAGAAACCAACATGAAGACAAATTACTGATCGCGTGATATTTTACGAGGAGTTGGTCCTTGAACTTACACATTATTTATACAATTTCAAGTTACAAAAATTTGAACAAGAAAGTTCAGAATTTTTCTTTGAAAATCATTTTCAGTTAGGAACTAAGGTTCGAATAAATAGATGTGGCTTTGTAATGGCTGATGCATGCGTAAAATACAATATTTCAGCTTAACGTGTCAATTACAGCATTGAATGAAAATTCAATCCTGAGAGTTTCCAGAATCATAAATACTGGGTTAATCAGAAACCGATCAAACTGATACGTTTCAGGAACTAAAAAAGTTGAAAGTCTCGTCTTCAATTAAATAAACAATAAGTATATTAATTTTGAACGGTAAAAAATCTCATCAGCTGCATTTTTCAAAAATCACGCAAGAGATGCACGAATGGAAATTTCATGAATCAAAAGGAAGTTATCGGTCACTTTTTTGAATAAAAAATACAATTAGAAAATTATAATTACTGTACGATGTTTTACTGCATATTACAGAGAAGTATTGAGCCACAATACAACTTTTTAAATCAACTGATCAGCTACGATCTCATGGATCATATTACATCAGGTTCGATCTGACTCGAGATGAAGCCACAATACTCAAAAATTAATTCGATTGAGTCGGGGCTCAACAAACACAATCTTTAAGGCTTAGATTTGATGAAATTCGTTCAACATTGAATAAATGAAACAAAATTCGTCGCAATTTGGTTGATGAAGAATGAAAGCATGAATTTCCTTGAAGCTACAATAATTTTGGGCAAATACTGAATTAATCCTGGCGTGATTTCCTCATAGGTTTAGATCTCCCCAACGCATAAACTCCAACTCACCGCCGATCGAATGTTTACCTGGCACAAGAGAGGACGCAGGTACTTCTTTCACAGTTCGCTTGGGAGCCAACATGGTGATGATTTGCTGATCAATATCTTGCTCTATGTCCTCGTCATCAGAGTCGGCTAGCCCCAAAGCGACTTTCTGCGCCTTCTTCTTATCAATAACTTGTTGTGTCTCCGAGTCGTCAAATTTGAAGCCCTTGCCGTGAAATCCTCCGCCCGTTTTCACGGTCTTTCCCTCGGCAGCCATCCGGGCCTTGTAACGATCCCACATTTTACTCAACGCTTCGGGAATGGGAACCTCTGACAACTCCAGTGCCCGATGAAGTTCCCCAGCTAGTTTTTCTTGATCGGGGGTAACAAACGTATAAGCAAATCTGCAACAAGAAATGTGAAACCTATTAGTTCGTTTATAAAATTAATTACTTGATGAAGGTTTCTTGACGTCTTCTCAATAAGGCATAATTTCAAGAAATTTTGATTAATTTCGCACATATAGCATGTTTTTAAAATTGAAAAAAAATTGTTCCTACTTCGATATGCAACAACATATCTTCACAACTGCCATTACTGGAAAATACAGAACAATATATTTATGAAAATTATCTCTGGAACGCAAATATTATCATTCACTCAACATCGGCGAACAGAAACGCGTAAAACAAAGATACGAAGGGGCAGCGACTTTAATGGGAAATTTTAGATGATTTCTGAGATTCATTTGATCGTGCTTCGGCAATTGAATGAGGCAAAAAGGCCAGTATTCCTACACTTCATTTAAAGTAGATATGGCGTCTGGGTATCTTTAAATGCGACTATCAGCGCACCTAATTTTGAATAGAAAAAGAGGCATCTGATTTCTTTTGATGAAAGTACTGAACATTTAATATTCGAATGGATACGGTTCCCGGAAGAAGTCAACTGGTCGCCAGCCTCGAGAATAGTGGTTAAAATGTAAATTTTGTGTTCATTATTATTCACCGATCAATAGCACCCTAAAATGCCAAAATATCGTGGCAAAACTGTAAGAAAATATCGTTGCAAACTTTCAAAGCGGCAAGACGATTCACAAGTGAAATATTTGTTGGATACAAGGAAAACGAAGAATGGCTGCACAGACTTTCTTAATTAGGGCATAGATCCTGCGCTTATCTACTTATTGTTTTCCTTCCGGGAACGCATAAATTTTAAAAATGCTCTCAATTTCTATGCAATCCAAGAGACGCATTCGACTTACCCGGCATTGCCAGCACGTCCAGTTCGTCNGGCTGCACAGACTTTCTTAATTAGGGCATAGATCCTGCGCTTATCTACTTATTGTTTTCCTTCCGGGAACGCATAAATTTTAAAAATGCTCTCAATTTCTATGCAATCCAAGAGACGCATTCGACTTACCCGGCATTGCCAGCACGTCCAGTTCGTCCACACCGATGCACGTAGTCTTCGTAATGATTCGGACAGTCGTAATTGACCACGAGAATCAATCCAGGCACATCTAATCCTCGCGCGGCAACAGATGTCGCCACCAGCAAATTGAACTTTTTGGCTTTGAAATCCACAATAGTCGAGTCGCGGTCAAATTGGTCAATGCCTCCGTGCAGCGCCATGCAAGAATACGAGTGCTTCATGAGGTCCGTCAGCAGCTTATCCGCGCTGTCTTGTTTGTCGACAAAGACTAATACACTGCCTTGTTCGTAGTACATTCCTAATAGTTCGAGAAGCTTATAAAACTTTTCCTCCTCTTCCAACACGACTACTTCTTGTTTGACGTCCTTGCAAACAACGCTTCGTCCGCCAACCTGCCAAATAAATCCAATAGGCGCAGAAAAATATTTGAAAAAGAGAGAACACACAAATGCAGTTGAAACTCGATAATTCAAACCTCCCTCCGTCGAATTTTTTTCGAACCCCTTTCTGAATTCCCTCAAGAAAAATGCATCAATAACCTACATAACTCAAAGGTTTTCCTCCTTATACCTCCATTACTCGATTTTTCTGGAGGTCTTTTAATTATAATTGTATTTACACAAGAAGGAGAAAAGTGAAAATATAAAATTGCACATTAATGTGGATTTTGAAGAAGTATAAAACTGATCAGGCAAATGAACTCTTGCCTCCAACTTCAGTACGCTCTCAACTCAATTAAAAAGCAATACAAGGCCATGAATATCAACCATTAAAATTTCCAATAATTTTCCTGTCTTTTGGCGAACACCAATGCTTGTTACCCTAAGTCCTCAACTCTAATTATTTTGCTGTTTCCTTGGAGCTCGACTTGAAGAAGTGCAACAGATACTTGAACGCCCGAAATGGCTTGAAAGGCATAACCGGAAATACCAGCGAATAAAAATATAAACGAGATAAAATTGGCAGACATGCGTTGAAAGAACATTTTTGACGAAATGCCCCCGCCTCTTTTGTAAACACAGAAGTAACAAACCTGAATCTCGATAGGCTTCGTGAGAATCCGCCGAGCAAGCGCCTCCATCTGCCGGGGAAACGTGGCACTGAACAGCACAGTCTGTCGATCCGGCCGCACGTTGTCAATGATCCGCATCACCTGCGGCTCGAAACCCATGTCGAACATCCGATCCGCCTCATCCAACACGATAAACGTCACTCTCCGCAGGTTCGTCACACGGCCGTTATTCGCAGCCAACATGTCTATCATCCGCCCCGGTGTGCAAACAATCACTTCAGCGCCTCGCTTCAATTCCGCGATTTGCTCTGAAATCCCGGTTCCGCCATACACGCACACTGCTCGAATGCCCAGAGACTTGGCAAACTTTCGACAATCCTTGCCGATTTGCATGCAGAGTTCCCGGGTCGGCGCCATTATTATCGAGATGGCGCCGTCGCCTTCTTCGAGTGGCGGCTGGGCCACGATGTGGCGGAACATGGGGAGCAAGAAAGCCAGTGTCTTGCCAGAACCGGTTTTGGCAATGCCCATCACGTCTCGACCGGACATTATTGCGGGAAGTGCTTGCGACTGAATCGGGGTAGGGGTTTCAAATTTGAAGCGCTTCAGCGCGTCGAGGATTTTCCGGTCTGCCACGGCCTGGCTCCAGGCTTTGATCGGCTTCGGACAGTTCTTTCCCTTCACGGTTATGTTTTCGAGAGATAAACGGTAATCTCGGACCTGTATTATGCGCAGAAAAAATTTAAGAGCAAAATCCACATGGTGTCGATTCGAGAGCTATCTAGTTTTCGCGCAAAGCGAATATGAAATATTTCATCAAATCCAGGCCCGACCTAAAACTATCCGCCACTCAAAAAAAAGTTCGCCAGCGAATCGAAGTCATTTACATGAGTACAGTACTGTATGCAAAAACTCCCCCGTCACGTATACAAGAACATGACTTAAAGATTAGTCCATTTTAAAAGTATTCCAAGTAGAATTTACCAAGGAAGAAATGTTCCAATTATCGTTTCTAAATTTTGTTTTTTTCCGGGGGAGAAATTGCCGTACGCTTTTCTCCTAGTCACACATTGACTAGACAGGTCAGATGATACTTCCATTTTTCAAATATTAATCTAGGACGTATTCTGGATTTTTTCAAAGGTAAATTTGCAGAAAAGCCCATCTTACGTTTGCATAAGCATAGGCTTGTACAGAAAACCACGCGAGTTTTGATAAGATTAACTTTTTCCCATCCATTTCCCAGACTTTAGAAAAAAAACAGAATACCGACAAAGCCTAATACCACTTCGTCTACGTATCTTTCGTTTTTGTGCTCCATCGCTTTACGACTGATGCACTGGATTTTTGCTATTTCTTGATGATTTATATTTTTCAAGATTTAATGCAAGCGCTACTGAGTGCTTGCAGCTAATCTAAAATAGGGTAAATGACCCCTTCGAAAATCATAATTGATTCCACTTACTTCTTCGGGAGTCATTTTCGCAATCTCGGGCACCTCGTGGTAGAAATCTTTGCGGAATTCAAGATAATCTATCGCACTGTGATCAATTTTCACAAGGTCTCGCCTGGCCTTGTTCATTCCCGAAAGCATATCCGCCGGATTTTCATTATCCTCGTCTTCCGACGAATATTCCAATCCATCTTGGTTCTGCTCCATCAGTTCTCCCTTATTCTTGACGGACTTCTTCTTCACCACGCCGCTGACAATGACCACTTTTTTCTTTCCATCAACTTCTTTTTCTTTCTTTATCAAGGACCGAGTTCCTCCTTGCACTGAGGCCATGTAGGCGTCCAACGGGTCAACTTCGTCGTCCGCGTTTGCTTCACTGTTGGCCGCCGGTTCTTCATCGGAGTCGGACGAGTCGTCGTCTAAAGACCACTTCTTGCCCGAGTCAGGGTTCGGGTTCTGTGCGACCTGCACGAAGGAAGTATTCGATAATATTTGTTACTGGTTGGAATGTAACCGATGAAAACAGAGGGTTCGTTTTCCCGTTCAGAAGAATTTACAGTGGAATCAGATGCTAGGCTCAAACGGTGACACTCAATATTAAAACAAGGTGGCACTAAACTGGGTGGCATTGTGTGTGGGGAAGGTTTAATTGAGGGCTTCTACTATCAGGAAAACAAGCTTGTTTAGAGAAACGTCAGGTAATTCAGTCTGTTTTAAAGGGAGAAAGCTGCAAGAAGTAATGTTATGCTCGAACTTCAATTTCATTGATGATACAGAAAACAGTAGATTGGATTTCAGCAAATACAGTTTTGTGTCAAGTAAAAGAGCAGAACTGTTTCTTGTAACAACCTTTCAATGAAAACACTCAATTAGTTCAATATTTGAAGAGGCTATCCCTGCTTAGGAGACGTCTAATCCGATATAATTACACACGTATGCAGTCAACTTGAGCTTCTAGCGTCATTTTCATTTCTTATTTTTTTGGCCCAGAGCGATCAATCAGGTATTTTTGAATGGGTTAGGATGGCGGTGGGAAAGACTCGGATAAGGTAAGGTAGAGAAGTTAAACCTGAAGATTGGCCGGGATGTCGTATCTTTGCTGAGACGCAATCGTCTCGCGGACTTCCTGAAGCATGATTTTCTTTCGCTCAGCCCGCCACTTCTCAATCCGCTCCTTCCGTTTTTGCATCTCGGCGTCGAGTCGTTTCTGCTCAACTTCTTTCGCCAGGGCCTTCACTTCTTCTTCCGAAAGGACTTGGGGCGGTTTGATATTGGCAGCACTCAGGCTTCCCAGCGATGGCTAGGAATAAGAAAAATGCGTCGAAGATTGAATGAGCATTAAAGGCATGAAGAAAATGGTTAATGTACAGCATCTCAACAATATCATGCGACGCGCTGACGATTCCTACAAATTCAAATAGCTCTAAGATGAAACATATTTTAATTTGTAGGAATCGACAAAAACATAATTATGCGTCATCTTTTGTGGATAGTTATGCACGAGTATCTACTTCAGGTAATATAAACCTCGCATAATGCATTTTCTTCTCTCTGCAGATTTCGAGTGCAAAAAAAAAAAAAAAACTCTTAAGCCTCGAGTGAAAATGCAACGGCTGAAAAAGGTAGTTTCATCGGCTTTCGTGATTTGTGAAAGTAATTCATCCGAAAATTAAGAAGTGATACAATCTGAAATAATGAGAGAGAAGTGTATTTTTCTTCTCCGGAATTTCGGAATATTTCCAGCCAAAATTGGAGAATTCACACGCAAAATAAAAGTATGCGCAGTACTGTGATTAGTTTTCATCGAGTTATTCCCTCAAGGTTAAAAATGAGTGTTCCTTCTTCATTATTTCTGATAGCAACGAATCTTCATTTTCGGATGAATTACAGTATTTTCACAAATCAAGAAAACCACTGAAAATGACCCTGCCTATGATTACTCAGTATGCAATACAAATTAATGGAGATTTGCATGATTCTTCGGAAAACCTTGGAACGTAGAAAATAGTTGTTTACCTTGACATCAACAGCTTCCAGTTTCACTTCATCCTTCTCATTCGGCGTGGGTGACTTGGAACGTTTCCTCTTTTCTCGTTTCTCATTAGAACGAGACCTCGATCGCCGGGATCGCTTATTGTCTCTCCTCCGATCCCTGGACCTCGACCGGGATCTTCTCCGCGATCGAGGACTCCTCGATCTACTTCTTCGACCGCGATTCATTTCTTCCTCTTTCAAAAAGAACCGACTATCCTTTACAAATTTTCAACTATTGGTACAACACTATCAGGGATTTGTTACACGAAGAAATTCGCCAAATTCTCTGAAATTTAGTCAAGCACATTAAAACACAGTCTTTGTCACACCTCAGAATTCTTCCAACCCTGTGAATAAAAATATACGCATCATTTTATAAAAACCGCAGCACGAGAAGAACAAGAATAGCAAAAGCTAAATCGACAGATCACCTACCCGTGTTAGCTATTTCCACCACATGAAAACGTCTTCTTTGAATCCAGATTTATCAACGAACTATGATTTTACAAAATTATAAATCAATCCAAATGCTATTTTCAAACGCTTTTCTAAATTAAGTAGGAGCACAAAAAATATTGCTATTCAACGCCAATGAAAAGTAGTCCAGCAGTAATAATACCAATCATTTTCAATAATGAGTGGGTTATGCCCATGCTGGCTTCAATTTATACACCAGCAAAAGATAAAATAATGCGGCTCAACTGCAATTTCCAAGGAATGCGAGTTGATCAGGGACTAGAGGTCAAATTGACTTCTCCGTTCATAATTTTTGAAAATCACCACAATCAAGATTGGACATGAATGCCTTGGCTTACATCGTGGGACAAACCTTGAAAATACGCAGAACTAATGAAGCTGAGCTTTCTCAGAATTTTTAAAGAGAAATATTCTGCAAGCAGGGAATTTTTTTTTCTATTTTTAGCAAACATTCCCTGAAGAGGTTGTACATTAGAAAACCATAGACCCTTGAAATAACCAGCTGCAATCCTAAGTTTTTCTTTCCACCATTTGTTCAGCAATTCTAGCGTTATAAAAATTGGTCCCTATTTTCTTTTAAGCTCTGTCAAAGAAACTTCGCCATAACGATATTCTCCGTACAATGAATCGATTTTTGTTCGCCTGACTATGGTCACCTTTCAAACCGAACTGTTTTGTTATTTTTTTTCGAAGAACAGGAAAAGAAATTGAGCATGGCATGTTATCACATCACATCTATAAAAAATATGGGCATAAGTGAAAAGAATGAAGAAATCAATTACTGACTTAGCGTTCACCAAGCAAAAGCCAAGTTCGGTTTATCCGAAGTGTTAAAAAAGATATTGCATTTCCGGGGCCGAGGGATTCCTCTTCAGCCCGCGTAAGAAAAAGAGACAACAAAAGCGAACACCGGAACATAAAAAAAAACACGCACACGCAAAAAACATATAAACCTTGACGTCGTTTTGTACCATCGTCATCCACTTGCAATCCTACAGCTTTAAAAAAAAAACCCTAAACAAGGCCGATAAAACAACAAAAATGCCCCGCTTCCGCGAAGTTCTGGCCGATACTCACCAACTACAATATTACGAATGTTCTACGACTGCATTCGATTTTAAAATTATTTTCTCTTTAGAAATTTGTGGGACAATTTTGGCAGTTTTTTCAAAATCCGTGTAACAGCGAAACCATTTTAAAATGTGCGCAGCAAATTACAAGTAATCTTATAAATCTTTCAAGTCAGCTTCCACAGGAAAGTCGAATTTTTTTTTTTAAACCGATCATACCGCAGGAGTATAAGTAAAGTGCTTGGAAGGGCGAGCATCAAAGACGAACGAGCACAAAAAAGCAGGTACACACAAAAGAGCAGGTATTAAGCATGACTTGACTGAACATAACCTAACGCTGATTAACCTAATTTTCATCACCTGACGAGTCCCTACTTAGTTCTTACAGCTGATTTATTTGACGAAGCACATGTTGAGATAAAATTCTGTGATGAAGTCCATTCGATCGAACCCAAGTATTGAAATTAATATTTTTCGCGCTACAAAAGTGACAGCATTCCATAGATTGCCTTCGTTCCTTGAAAATCCCTGTCAATCCCTTGTAGGCCTAATTTCTTTATTTTCAACTCAACCCAACTTCCCCTGGACAGTAATAGGTTTCTTGAGCATCCATGAAGGCCCCTGCGAAGTTCGTGATGAGCCCTCAAGGCAAAAACGAGCACACAACGAGATCAAGAAATTCTGACAATCAGATGTGTCGACACTTACTCTTTTGTGCAATGCTGTTCTGTGTTTGTTCCTCTGAGACTCTTTTTTCTTATAAACCGCAAAAATTATTACAGTAACTCTTTTCCAAGGGGAATTGAAAAACCTTAAATTTCCGATTTGTCAGGAGGCAATTTTTGGATCAATCCGAGAAAACAGGGGTTTCTGAACAAATATTGATGGGTCAAGGTGAGCTGTAAACGCCATGAATCGTCGAACAACTCCTCGCAATGCCGATGCTTCAAACACGGGGAACATTGAAAATTAGAACTGATTCTCATCAAGGCACCAAGTGATAAAATGGATGACACAGAAACAAAAGCAATCCTAATCAAAACGTGATCACACGAACTTCCTGAGTGGTTCCGTTGGGGATTAAAACAAAATTATGAAACAGGCTAGAAGCGAGGGTGGGGAGAAAAAACGACAATGAATATTTTTTGTAGTGGGCCTAAAAGGCGAAAAAAGGTGTTCATGTAACCTGGACTAGTGGGGCCAATTTGCAATCAAGTTGCAAGGAGCCGTGACGCCCCTGGGTGTCTCCGTTCCCTAAAAGTGCAGCTCGATCGGGAACTTGTAATCGTACGTGATTTCCTCGTTCACAGCAATCGGTTGCTTCGAATAAATTACAATCTTTTTCTTTCCTTCCACCGTCACAACTCTTGCATAGCAATTTGGCTGAAAATCAAAAATAAAAGTTCATGAAAACCACTTAAAATAGTGAAAAATTACACGCGGTACTCCCGTATTTACTCGAATATACAAGGTGGCCAATTACTCAGAAGACCAACTTCATTTTGTTGTGCCCCCGAGTTAAGGAAAAATTTTGCTCCTCACATAACTTTCACTTTCTTTACATCGTTTATTTTCAGAATAGGAGTTTGTCGATTCGCTTCTTCATTTATTTACTGTATTTATTTAACACTGTAGCTTCAAAAATTTTCAGTAAACACGAATTTAATAAAAAACATCACCCGGATTTTCCGCTTTTTTCCACAAGTACATTGGACCTGATCACCCCGGTTAAACGTTAGTTCAACGTTCCTCGGCACTGCGGGGACCCACAGAGGCAAGGGATTTTCACGTCTTCGATCGGGAACTTGTAATCGTACGTGATTTCCTCGTTCACAGCAATCGGTTGCTTCGAATAAATTACAATCTTCTTCTTTCCTTCCACCGTCACAACTCTTGCATAGCAATTTGGCTGAAAATCAAAAATAAAAGTTCATGAAAACCACTTAAAATAGTAAAAAATTACATGCGGTACTCCCGTATTTACTCGAATATACAAGGTGGCCAATTACTCAGAAGACCAACTTCATTTTGTTGTGCCCCCGAGTTAAGGAAAAATTTTGCTTGAGTGTATTGAAAGTGAAAGAAATGTAGCAAATAAAAGTCTTATCCTCAAACAGCTAAGCGAAGAAGTAAATAAATGACATAAATAAATTGTGACATCGAAGTTTTTAAAAGTCATTTGTGCTTAAATAGCACTTTCACAGAAATTTTCTCGTACAGTATTCGATATCATAATCCAATCCTACACCATGAGACTCGAATTTATCCGCGATATTGCTTTTGAAAAAAAATAAAATAAAAATTGCATCTTCTAAAAAAAAATCAGGTCTGGGATTTCTGGCAACATTTCAAGAATTACATTCCTAGTTTATAATGGAGTTATCGGAGGGTGTTCAGCTGGTAACTATAGCATGAGTTGCTTCAACAGATTTCTGAAGGAATCATTTCTTTTTGAGCGCTTTAAAAATATAAAGCGCTTTTTATTGAATTCGGTGTTTCATTTTTAGGAAAATTGGCGAGAACAAACCGGGGGGAAATTAATACGTACATTGCAACTGTGGTTGATGAACCTGGCGAGATTGCCACACTTGGTCGCATCGATGATCGATTCCCCGTCAATTCTGAACATGTACGACGACCCAATGCCGAGTTTCTCGTACTTCTTCTCTCGCACGTCGGACACCGACGGCCGGATCATCTGGCCCACGTACTCGATCACCATTTCATCCGCTGCAATCGGCTCCATGGCGAACAAGCCCCAATCGTGGATCGCTGACTTGGAGAAACGGAGCTGCTTTTTCCGGAATTTCAGCTGGTTGAATTTGAGCAGATCGGAGTCGGAAAACCCGCCGAATTCAGCGAGCAAACGTCGCTGGTCTGATCGGGCAGTTCTGCTCTGATCCGTCACCAACCCGTAGAGAAAAAGGAACATGTGGTGAGCCGCTTACTTGTGAACGACGTTACCTTTGTTATGCTGTTCTAGTTTTTATCTTCAATTTAATCGATGTTTATTAGACATATGTCATGCGCATGTAGTATGTTCAAAGTTGCAATACAGTAGTTATACAGTATTTAAATCCTTAATTAATTCTTCAAGCAATCAAGAATTACTTCGCACGAGCATGTGCCAGTACTTCAACACCCTTTATGAACACTGCATTACTTGTCGATTATTCGTTTGTATTTTTCTGAAAATACAAATAAAAAACTATAAAATAAAAAATGCGCTACAGTGCATCATTGTCATTTGAATATACTGTACAGTAGTTTATAGAAATTCACGGGTGGAGGAGAGGGAGTCAGACTTTTGCAATTTATCTAATCTTGGATTTGCATCAGGCAAAAAATTAAAAATTATGATCGATGAATGTCCACGAATTTCAAAGCGTTCCATAATTTTGTGCATCACATTTATAAACAGTGACATAACTATTTTCAAGATATGTTGTGAGAGGTAAACTGAGCTGATAAAATTTGTTAATTGAAGAACATAAATTAACACGGACGATAATCTCAAATATCCGTATAAGTGTTGAGCTGATATTATGGTAAAAAGACCATCATAATAATAAATTATATTAGTATAGCTAATTGTTTGGTATACGGCTCACATTACGAAGAACGACTTTTCGCTGAAAATCCTCTTAAGACAGTTTTCAGCAAGAAAAAGATCATATTTTCACGGAAAAAAGGCAATCATAGTTTCGCACAACAGCCTGATTCGGATCGAATACCTTGTACTGTATTTCAGTATTTGGGTCGGTGACAACAAAAAACACGAACCTTGTTTTGAGCCTTGATCTTCGAATCCAGCTTGTAAAAGCCTTCAGTCCTCGCGCAACCCGTTTTATGCGGCGATGGCGACCTTCTCCTCACTCGGGATCCTGTCGGCTCCAAGTGGTTGACCACAGTTGGCGGATGATGCACCCAGTGAGTGGCATTCAACCAATCATTCGCTGCCATTTCATNAAAAACACGAACCTTGTTTTGAGCCTTGATCTTCGAATCCAGCTTGTAAAAGCCTTCAGTCCTCGCGCAACCCGTTTTATGCGGCGATGGCGACCTTCTCCTCACTCGGGATCCTGTCGGCTCCAAGTGGTTGACCACAGTTGGCGGATGATGCACCCAGTGAGTGGCATTCAACCAATCATTCGCTGCCATTTCATCACACGCCAACATTGCGTTGTAACTCCGTTCGAAAAACTTCGTGTCTTCCTCGTCCAGTCCGCAAGACAAAAACGAGAACACGGCCGCGTGTTCGTTCCATTGATCTCGCTTCGAAAAAAGCTTGCCTCTCAGAGAGGCTGATGATTTCGGCTTTGCATAGGACTCGTGATCCACGCCAGCAACGTTGTAGGCAAAGTTGTTCTTGATGAGCTCTTTGATGACGTTCAATGCGATTGGATCGTCTACGGCTCTCGCAACCCGCTCAGAATTAGGAACGCAGTAACTGTGTTCTTCTTCGATCGAGGACGGTGACTGGCTGGATTCGAGACTCCCAGGAGACTCCAGGGGTTCCGCAGAAGGAACCCTAGGCGGTGATTTCCCGCGAGGTCGTCCGGCGGACTTCAATTTGGCGAGATCATTCCGCTTGGATTTGGCGCCCTGTCGCGCCGTCAACGACGGTTTACGATTGCGACGCTTATCCTGTTGTTTCTGAGCAGGAACAGGTTGACTACACGGAAAAATTATGGAAGAAAAGGCATTACAATTTTGATATGAAAGCGTGTGATTGATCAAGATATACGAAAAATACGGGGTATTACATGCACTTGCATTACAGATTTTCATCGTGGCACTCATCAAATTTAGACATTTTTCCAATAACTGATTTTTTGTAAAGCATCACTTACGTGTCCATTTTCTCGCTTTCAGATTCTTCACTGGACTCATGTTCATCAGCTTGATCCTCCTCGGCTTCCGAAGAAGATGATGAAGAAGAAGTGGAAGACTTGTGCTTGGCAAGCTCCGTTTCAGACGACGATGAAGACGATTCCGACGAACTAGTTGATGTCCTCCTCTTCTTCTTCTTCCCCTTCTCAGATGCAGAAGTTTCGCTTTCATCCTCAGACGAAATGCGTGCTGGAGATGGTTCTGGTGCTGAATCTTTGGGTTTAGCAGGTTCTTCAGTCTCGGAAGAAGATGCCAAGGATTTTTTCTCGGGACTGGATTCCAAACTCGACGGAGGCTCAACGGGAGACGGAACTTTAGGCGGTTGACTGGAGGCCTGATCGAGGCTTGAATCACTTTCTGCTGAAGAATATTTCCGGACGCGACGTTTCCGCTTTTCCGCCTTGCTCGCATCCACGTCCGAGTCCGTCGATTCTTTGCGCTTGCGGTTTTCGGGTGACTTGACTTTCGGAGCCACAGGGCTCGAGTCTCGACTAGAATCTGCTGCGTCAAAGAAAGAAAATTGACTACCGTAGATATTTCATTCGATCAACATTTTTAAGTTATTGAACGAAAGCTCAGCTACACTTTCGCGGTCGATCCATAATCATTCGATCGGATCAGTCATTTTTTTTGGCAAGCAGATGGCATCGAAAAAAGAAATGAATTTATAGGCTGGTCATTCGAGAACATACCAGTAACTTGAAATTGTTTTCGTTTTCCTGTACTTACAAATGATCAAGAGACAAATGAGAATTTCAAATCAAGCCTCAGCTTTGATTTTCTATGTACTGTACTGTAGTCAGTTTTTTCGCGGTCCCCAGAAAAATGTGGTCTTTTTGAGTGATTTCAGTACTTTTCGTGGATCCACTGGTCTTTTCATTTTCTTTTCTTTTTTTACTTGCCCTATACTCATAAAACCGAAAATTAATTTAAATATAGTAAGGCAGCATTTAAATAATTACAATTACCAGGGGAATATGAACATGATTATTTTGAGAATCCCTCGTAACAATAACCTCGCGGACATGAGTTTTGAATCCATCAGACAGAAATTTTTGAATAAATAAAAACCGATTAAACCTCCTGACACAGAGAAAAAGAAGGGCAAGAAGCAGTGACGTTATAATTGAAAGCCAAGGAAAAGAATACGAACCTGAGGTTGAGATCTGCCTCGCATGACGCTTGCGTTCTGCTTTGGCCTCTGGTAACTCGTCTTCGTCACTAGATACATCTGACAGGGTTCCGTGAAAAACTGGCTTTCTTTCAGCGTGTCCACCAAATCTATTCGCTTTGGAAGCCCTCGATCGCCTTCTATCTTCAAGGACGGGCTCTTGTTTTCTCTGTCATCGAGTAAAAAAATTATTTACGTCACCTGGATTTACTGCAGTGAATCCTGAAGTCATGGTTTTTTCAGGTAGAGTTTTTTCAGTCGAGACATGATTCCATTTTTGCAACTCCGATAACACTAGAACTAGATAACACTAGCGAAGACCGTCGAACTTTTAAAAAGCGAATCTTTGCGTTAGAATGAAAAAAACTTTCCACTGAAATTTCAACGTTCAACCAGATTAGATTTAAACAATCACTCATCAAACAGCAAAATATGTTCGTTGTCAATTGTTCAATTGCAAAAAAATAAGCTCACTTGGATCCTGAAGGACGGAATTTTCGGCAACGCATTTCTTGGAACAATACTCGTCGAGAACGGCTTCCCTGGTTCAGTCTTCAGGTCCTTCAAAGACTTGACCAGTTCCTCAGCTTCATCAACAGTCGTCTTGGGCAGCGTGAGAGGTTTCTCTTGCTTTTCCGCAGGTGGAACCGTGTTCGTAAGGGACGGAAACACTGTGGCCCTGTTTTCGCTGATCAGCTTTATCTGCATAAGAAGGAAAAAAACATTTTATCGACTTTTAATTTCATCATGCTTATAGAATAAAACAAAGTTCATCCAAGACATATCATTAATTCGAAGAAAACCGTTAGAGGATTTTTCGGCGTCTTTCTGCGTAAACTCCGCGTACCGAAAATTAGGTCCTAATGCAGACATGTACTGCAAATAAATTATCGCTGTTACTATAATTATCAAGAAGCAAACAAAATAATAGAATATGAAAATTTTCTTTCTAAAACAATCACAGTTATTGGTGGATAATTCGAAAAATATTGTCATCATTTTCACATTACTGCACTGTGAATTGAAATGTACAGGCACACAGGTGGACTCTCTCTACAGCGAAATTCAAGGGAGTAGAAAAAATTCGTTGCACAGAAAAAATTTTACAAGACAAAATCATTTTCAAGAGAGTCAGCCAAGAATAATATTTAACGAAGAATAAAATGGTACAGTATGATAATACAGTAAAGAAAATCGAAACGCTTTTTCTGAAGCTACAAATATGCTGGTAAAAAATGCACCGGAGTTAGTACAGTTGGATCAATTTCCAATCATATGGTGAAGAGTAATTGTGCCCTGACATCTCCAAATGCATTTACGAGGAATAAACTCTTATCTCACCATCATCTTGTGGACAAGATCTTGAGTGTTCCACCAATCCTGCAACTTTTTCAGGGCCACATTTTCCAGTAGCTTCTTCTTGAGATCAAAAACCGTTAGAGGATTTTTCGGCGTCTTTCTGCGTAAACTCCGCGTACCGAAAATTAGGTCCTAATGCAGACATGTACTGCAAATAAATTATCGCTGTTACTATAATTATCAAGAAGCAAACAAAAGAATAGAATATGAAAATTTTCTTTCTAAAACAATCACAGTTATTGGTGGATAATTCGAAAAATATTGTCATCATTTTCACATTACTGCACTGTGAATTTAAATGTACAGGCACACAGGTGGACTCTCTCTACAGCGAAATTCAAGGGAGTAGAAAAAATTCGTTGCACATAAAAAATTTTACAAGACAAAATCATTTTCAAGAGAGTCAGCCAAGAATAATATTCAACGAAGAATAAAATGGTACAGTATGATAATACAGTACAGAAAATCGAAACGCTTTTTTCTGAAGCTACAAATATGCTGGTAAAAAATGCACCGGAGTTAGTACAGTTGGATCAATTTCCAATCATATGGTGAAGAGTAATTGTGCCCTGAGTAGAGGTTTACGTAAATGCTCCTTATTTGAGAATAGAGTGGTAGTAGAACACCTGTTCTAGAACTCACAAGGTGGTTAGGACGTTGAAAAAGTCCCGGTGTAAAAGGTCATCGAAGAAGAACTCTAGTCTGGTGAGCACGTCTCTCAGTTCGCCGCACATTTTGTCAAGAATTAACCTGTAGAAAAATCCCACGTGAACATTCGGTGAAAAATGTAACGTACAAGTATTGAAACACTACGCGCAATTGACTTTGTAAGCGAGCTTTTTTAAAAACACGTTCTGTATTCCCGAAGACCAATAAAAAAATAGGGATTAAACCAGTGATTAAATCTCACCGTATGTTCTCCTCGTGAAACGCCAAGTTTTCCACTCGTTGCTTCTTCCTTTTCCTTTTCGGCTTGATCTTAATCTCAGGTGGCGGATTCGGCAGCTCGTCGTCTATACCAGGGGCGAAGTTGAGGCAAAGTGGTCCGCCTGGTCCCAGTGGAAGGAGGAAGAGGTCGAAGCCCACCTTGTACCCTATCTTTGGAAGCGGACCCCCACCACCATAAGGACCACCTACTACGTAAACTGGGTATGGAACACGCACTGAGGGCAACGGTGCCGCGAAACCTAACAACGAAAAATTATTATAAATACGTTGTACCCCTTAAACCTTAGGGAATGAAAAAAAATTGCTAGTCGTACTCGACCATTTATAATTCACCAATGCTAATCAGATTTAAAAATCACGAAGGAAAAGTAAAAAGGTTCGAATAGGAAAAACACAAAAGAGAAAAAATAACGCGTAACTTTGATTTTTTTTTTCTTGATTGGACGCTTTATGAGCGACTAATCTGGGAAGAACTACCAGTACCAATCTGATTTCAATTTTTTTTAAACGACTTACTTTCAGGAATACTCAGATTAAGGTCTTTTTCCAGATCTTGGACACGGCTGTAAAAAGATTACAAAGAAGGGGGTACTAGGGAAGAAGCGTTACCAATAGGTCAAGAATTACTTCCTCCTTACACATACTACAGCACACATTCTATTTCCCACTCCCATCCCAACTCTTCATTTGAAAAAATTCAAAAATAAGAACATGACGTCGAATCTTACACTGCATATTACTATACAGATTTATTCAATTGGGAGGTTCAAACCTGGATGATGGGTGAATGCAGGGTGTGGAACGCCAACAGGTCTAAAATGTGGACCACGAGGGCCTCCTGGTGGTAAAAAGTACGGTGTTNTCAAGAATTACTTCCTCCTTACACATACTACAGCACACATTCTATTTCCCACTCCCATCCCAACTCTTCATTTGAAAAAATTCAAAAATAAGAACATGACGTCGAATCTTACACTGCATATTACTATACAGATTTATTCAATTGGGAGGTTCAAACCTGGATGATGGGTGAATGCAGGGTGTGGAACGCCAACAGGTCTAAAATGTGGACCACGAGGGCCTCCTGGTGGTAAAAAGTACGGTGTTGTACCACGACCGTAACTCTGGTGACCGGGTGCACCTGTATAAGAGAGATACGATTAAAAGGGCTGATCCATCAGCTACCAAGCAAGTTTAGAAGATACTTTTTATCCCTCGAAGAGGCACTCGATCGTTTTTATACAAAACTAAATCGTTGATTCGTCATAAACACTTCGACTGATACAAATACAACCTTCACAACACTAAAAGACTTACTGCATTTCATTTAACCGCCTTTCGAATAATATAGGTGTCATATCAGACTTATTTAAAATGCATGTATCAGGATTGGTACATCTGCTGAATATATTGCGGTGAGAAGCATTGTTACATGGATCCGTCAAACGTACTAATAAAAAATGAATTGAACCAATCGAGAAATGCTACGGAAAAATTAATTAATTTGGCAGCCAATCTTCCTCCGAAGAGGACAAGATTCAGCGTATGACCTTGTTCAACGTATTATTCGTACTATTCAGCGGAAATTCAAAAACTGAGACCAGATATTCACAATCGGACGCGACATACCCAATCTGAATGAAATAGGACGAACAGTACCCAAGGGATACTGGTTCAAAGGAGGGTACTGGATCAAATTAGGCCCTCCGAATCCCTTCGTCTCTGAGACGTCGATTTTCTCATCGTTCGAGCTTAAACTCGACAAGCTCATCCTGTCATCCTCATAGCCAGGTCGGTTTTTCTTTGAATCCTTCTAAAAATAAATAAATAAATAAATAAATAAAACGAATAAACGATTTTCAAAGATCACAGCAATCGAATATGAAACAGTACTAACGCTAGAACGCATAAAAAACTACACAGCTGGGTGCTGAAAACGATAACATTCATAACTTTACAAAGCTCGGAAATAAGAACTGATCAAAAAATGGGAACGAGGATTTCAATACAAACTCGCTCGTTCGTAAAAATTCACAGGTTGATGCTGAAAGAGATCAGAACTACACATGTCTTTATACCAACGAGCTAGTACACACATCTCCAGAATACCTGAGTCACACCAGTAGTTAACAGGAAAAAACTAACCTCACAGAGCCGTTAAGCATTCCACAAAATAAAAACCACTCGCAAAAATGAAATTGAACGCTCCCGAAGCGATGGTACTGCATTCAGCTTCAATCTTTTTGCTGTTCCGCTGAGACAAACACTATTAAACTTTTCGGGCTTGATAATTTAAGTAAGTACAGTACTTTCAAGCGAGGGACATAATGAATGATGTACAACTAATCAATAATACAACACATCAAGTCTCAAAACAATTATGCACACAAAATGCACAGACATAATTACTGTAAGAGATACTGTATTAAGATTTCAAGATTTCGAATACGGAGATTCATGAAACATCGTGAACACCTCGACGCATTCTTTTCATCTCGTAACAGAAAAAAAAATGAGACAGGAGATTTAACGACTACGTTCAAAAACAGTCGAAAACATTAAAAAATACTCACTTGATGGTTGCCTTCCCCAGCCTTTTTCTCCAGCTTCTCCCGCAGCGTATCCAACAAGCTTTCAATGTAGGTTTGCCGACACAGAAACGGCGACGGAGTTCGCGAAAGAGGTTCACCGCGCTCACTGGCCACTTCGCGCAATTCCGCGGGTATTTCGCCGCCGAACTCGGCAGCCGGCGATGTCATCGGCGGGGCGGCAGGCTCGTCGTCCGAGTCTGGCGGTAAGGGTGGCGGTGGTGGCGGAGGTGGTTGACCAGACGGTAACGGCGGTACCGGTCCAAGGCCACGCGTGGCGAACAGCATTTCAAGTCGCGATTCCAACGACACTGAAGACGATAATGCATTATCTTTAGTACCGATGTGATGAATTCTACATCAATGAAATCATATCAGCCGTCTTCAAGCTCAAAAAAAGGGAACCAATTCACAAAAAAATTATCGACCATTCACGGAGATAAACGCATGAACAAAAATTTGAGAAACGTTTTACCAGATCTAGAAAAACGTAATATCCGGTTACGTATTACTTGTTCAAATCTGTTTATTATTTAAAAACATGAATCTCAAGTACCCCAGCATCAATCACGATTCATTTGAAGAAACTTACTAGAAGCTGTCATCACAGCAGCTGCGACGGCTTCATCGGCAGCAGGAGATCGAGTTTTCGGCGATGGACGACTCTTCTTCACGGCAGGGCTGAATTCTGCGTCGAGACTCGTGTCAGAGGAAATATCGGAGGCATCTGAATGAGGGAACACAGGGGCGGGACGAGATTTGCTGAGCGATCGACTTCGAGACCGACTCCGAGACGAAGAAGACCACCGACTTCTTTCGTCTAACTTCCGTAGGTCATCTCGAGGTCTGCTTCGTTCTTTGCGATCCCGGTGTTCCACGCTGAATGTTCCTGCAAATTAAAACTAAAATTTAGAATCCGAACACACTCGTAGACAATTTTGAATTGAAATACTGTATTATACTGAAATCCGACACGAGCTTCGCATTATCAAACGACATTCGGGATTTTATTATTAGAGCTGCCTCGTTTGATGGACATATTTCTGTGAGAAGACCATCATCCAAAAAGCGTTTGCACAAATCTCTCTACAATAGCTACTGTGATTGGTTCCAGATCCAGAAAACAGATCCAGTAAATCCAGATGATTTACATTCACTTTAAGCTTCACGGAATGGCTGACCCGAGACTGAGGTCCTTCGGAAATTTCCAGAATGAGGTTTCATTTGTAACAATGATTGATCATTCAATTTATCGCAAAATAGAAAAACATCTAGAAACACACGGACTTTCTTGATCTATTTTATTTACTTTAGTACCACGCACACCTTTATTCAAAATCACGCGGGAGAACGATTGTCAACAAATTATTATTTACAATGAAAACAAGAGAAAATTGATCCAATTTGTGCACATTTTATATTTTGTTGCGTTTAATTTTCAGATCTTTGCCTTTTCAATTACCTATAATTCGAAAATCTTTATTCCTTCCTGAATTTCGATATTAAGTAGTACTCCAAAAGGCAAAATTCGCAGGAAACACACTTACCGGCATCTTCATCAGAGGACACAGGGGATACCCCGGAAGCATCATCAAGCAACATCTCGCTCTCTGACGCACGCACGGGTTTCGAATCCAAGCCGGAAACTTGCGGGGTCATTCTCGGAGATGGTCGCGGTGTTTGGTGCGGTCTTGTCGAATGATGCGGAGAGGGTTTCTGATGGGGAGATTTTTCTGTGCGAGGAGAATGCTTATGCGGAGAAGGCTTCATGTGAGCGGGAAGTCGGTGAGCGTGACCAGGTGAAGGGTGAGACGTTGGAGGCATCCGTGAAGATTCTGGATGATCTTTCGATGCACCACGAACAGCATCGTGACCCTGAGGGTTCCGAAAATTCAAGAATTGATAAAGGGTGGCCCATGATAGTTGGCACACATTTTCCAGCGGCAACGTAAAAACCAATGGTCACTGAAAACCTCCATGCGAGTTCAAATGGAAGTTTACCACAAGTTGTTTTACATGGCACGCAATCATTTGTCATCGGATGAGTTGTGGTAGCTATTACCGCGAAAACTCAAAAAGAAGCAGTGAAGTTGTTGAAACCCAACTTACTTAAGAAACAATATTTGGAATAACAAATATAGATAATGGAATAACAAAATCTGACCTGGTGCTAACAACAGAATCAGTACGAATACGTTAAGAGGCAATACCATTTTATTTCATTTTTTCCTCACATAAAATTGTTATTTCGATCTTTTTTAATTTCACGTAGTTTTCTCAGCCTAAATTTTCAAACGGTCATGTGAGAAAGGAAAATTCGTTTCTCCTGGATTCGATCGAATCCGATCTTCATTTATACTCGAATGTTTGCTGTAGCCAGCATCTTCGTTAACACTGTACTCGAAGTTGTCACCACAAAACTTGAATGGCTAGTTCAATGTTTGGTGTAGAGTCTAAGGATGGGAGCAACATTGAAAACTCAATGAAACATTGACTTAACAGCTCTTATCTAATGAAAACAATATAAGTCACTTATTAAAATTGTTTTCACGTTTCCATACACTTCCTTACTCGAGACGTCGAAGGTTCCAAAGCAATTGCCGTCAAGAAGCTTTGAGTTCCAGTCGACTTTCCCATGAGTGTGTTCAGAAAAGACGAATTCCGGTCGATTTGTGGTGTTTTCAGACCCGACGGAGGTTCAGTGCGCGAAGGCACCTTCTGTTGCGTCGCCGATTTCCGACGTGGGTCCAATTCATTACTCCGAACCTTATTCGCAGGCGCAGCAAACTTGTCCGCCGAACTAGTTTCAGACGTTCTAACCAAAAACGCTTTCCGACATTCTTCACCTGGTAAAAAAAATACTCGAATTTACGATACATTGACTTCAGTAAGATAGTCTAACTCACCGAAAGGATCAAACGTAATGCACAGCTTTTGACCCATCACAGATTCACCATTGAGCTTCTCTACACATGCACTCGCAGATGCGCAGGTTTCGAAGACTGCTCGGGCAAACCCGAGGTGCTTTTTTGTCTTCGGGTGGTAGTAGACGTGAAGTTCTTTCACGGGACCAAATTTAGCGACGATTTGCGAGAGAAATTTTTTGTCGACATTATCATTTAAATTGCTTATCATCAGCTCCAATGGAGGGGGTATGCCAACGTAATGACGATCAATCTACAAAACATCAAATTTTGTAAATATCAAGAATAGCGGGACAGTCCAAGTAAGTAAGTTCACCTTCAGATTTGGTACAGGCAGTTTCATGGGGTCATCCGCCAGTATTCTAGGCGGTCGACGTGGGTCTCTTCTTGAGATGGATTGTTTAGTGCCATCCTTGAGCATACCATCATAACGGTATATCTACAGTATTGACAAAAGTTGTTGAGCGAACGAAGTTGAATCCATCTAAAATTACGTAACCTACTTTTTCTGACGCTGATCTGTCAATGACGGGATCGGTTAAAAGTTTGTACGATCTACACCGAGGACGACCGTCCCGGCGCTTCTGGGGAGGCGGTCTCGCTTGATGCGGGCGAGGAGGTATTTGAGGTCTCTGTTGCACGGATCGCGACGGATTCTCAGGATGAGATCGATGGTGTGGATAATTGGCACTGCCCTCCATTCCGCGGTTACTCACAGCCTCGACGAGGTGGAGTAAACGGGAGAAACTTCTAAGCGGCTCGCTCAGGAGTCTCGTCAGGTTCTACCTGACGCATCGCTTTTCGAACTTCACATGTAATCGCGATTCATTTTCTGATAGGCTGCAGGTACCTTCCAAAAGAAAATGCACCGCATCTCTTAGAAAAACTAGATCATGGAAGACAGATCATAAATCATCAACGATTAACCAAATAAACTTTGACAATGTGACGCCACTGACACATATCGTTCCAGGTTCCGTCACCTTTACAATTCTGCATTACTCAAACGTCACCCCCGCCGCCACTGGCCGAAAGCTTGTGTTTGCAAGAACCATTACAGTACGCGGTAGCATAAAAGCCAGGTTTATTGCTAAACTGGGAAAGGCATCGTCTCGGCTTCGTTCTTCTGTTATTCCATGTACTGTTCTCTTACCACCGGAGCTGTACAAAGAGCTTAATCGAATATATCAAAGAGGTTCGCGTTGAGTTGTAACATAACGTTTCACCGAACATGACTGAACTTGGTTCTCACAGGTTCTTTCTTTCAGACATTTACTTTTTGAAACTAAATCCAAGAACTGAATACCCGAAAGCTCTGTGAAGAAAGTGTCGACGAATGGTGCACATCCATAACTCTTAGAATAAATGGTATGAAAGTACTTTATACAGTACTAAGATATGAAACGCACATAAGATTAAAAATAAAATGAAATGGAAGTCAATTCACACTGTAAAGAAGTACAGCTTTATTGCAAGTGCCTTGAATCACATTTTGGCAGTCAATTTTGACTTCCAGTGAACAAATGAGAAGGTGAAAAAGAAGCAATTCAGGTAAAATAAAATAAATAAAAAATGAACACAGCAAAGCATATTCTGCAACATTTTCCAGTGTGCACATACGAACGACTATCACATGGAATTCTAACGGATCACATCTTGGACGGTTATGACGAGATCATAAGTTTCCTACTTGTTTCCCCAGGGAAATGACACCAATTCACTCTTCTACGGATTCATCACCGTCCAATCTATCTAAAAACTGGTCAGCAACCACGCAAAAGTCCGCATAGTAAGCAGCGCCAGTTTCTTTTGCCTCCAAATGATCTTCCAACACATCCATCAACTCATCAGCCTCTTCCTCGCCGATATAATCAGCAGGATATTCCAGACCAGCACAAGCATTCCACAACACTTGAACAACCAGAGATGCCAACTGCCAGTCGCCCGCACCTAAATGCTTGAGAACCTGGGTCAATCTGTTCATTCCATTCAAGTCCTTCAACACAGTCCGGCTTGCTGGGTCAGTCATCATGTTCACCAGCACTCCACACGCTGAATAAACAGCTTCGCGATTGTCCGAATCCAAAACTCCGATGAGGAAATCGAAAACTTTAAAATCGAAAAGAAAGATGCGATGATGTTCCACTTTTTCACATTAAAAAAGATCCAAAATAAAACTCACTTCTCCTGTTCGATAAAAGTTCCCTCACTCTCTCGTTCCTGGTCAAGTTTCCAAATACCCTGAGAACTTCTATAGTGGCTTCACAATGTCCCAGTAGCAATATGTCACATAAATCTGAAACAGAAGAGTCGTTTTTTTTTAAATTAAATTCACACGAATTTCGTTTGCTGAGTGTAAAACTGACTACAGACTAAAACTGTGTCCGTGTTTCCACCCGGAATTTGCAATACTGTATTACACACAGGATGGGGTTTTCAGGTTTAAATAAATTCAATTGGTCGATAAGATGATTACTGTAAGTATAGAATACGGCAAAAATTAAATAAAGGCATCGTTTTGAATAATTGCATCCTTTTGGAAAGAAGGTCGTGTTCATCTTGACGTGAATCTTGCCGAGTAAATTTGTTTTCTTGAACCCTTGGTTGTTTTTTTTAAACCAAATTTCATCCCAGAGCAATTTTCACAGATAGTAAATTTTAGACACGGCGTCACGGTAATGCTTTAGATCTACAGTTATTGGATGGTGATGAAACTTCTACTTGAGCAAAACCAACTTGACGATTGCAACTCACATTCCGTAATTTCGGTAGACCTTTGATAAACAGCACTATCCTCTATCCCAGCACAATAAAAGGCCAGATTGTTCATCGCAGCCAACGCAGACAAGACTGCCTCCGTATCCTCCCTCCGTCCAATGGTCTCCAGCTCGGGCCCAAAAGCCACCTCCTTATGCCTCACAACGGCCAACAAATGATCAATGCATCTGTGATTCCCACCCAACGCCACGCCCACTTTCTCGTCAATCGACATATTCGCCAACACTCTAATAACTTTGATGATCACGTCAGTTGGCGTCCCACTACTGCCATCTCCTCCCACAAAATCTTCGTCATTCTGCGCTTGCGGAGTCGCACTGGCCACGTCTTTTCGAATGTAAATCGCAAGAAGGTCCAGCAAGGAATCCGCGGATCCCGGAATATCAAAGTAACTAGCCCTGGCAACGTTGCTTTTCGCCATGAGATTTCCCAGCACATACGCAATCCTCACGACCACGTCTTGCCTTCCTGGATACTTGCTCAGAAATTGAGAGTAAGTGGGTAAAAACTTGCTTGCCAGGTCCGGACTGGTCATGGCATCACAGCAAGATTCGTCCGCAGCCAACACACTGAAAATCCGCGACATGTTGGACACGATGTCCACGTCTCTCGAGAACAGCTCAGCCACCGTCACCAAATGCTGCATGACTCCGGAAGATGCCACTTCTTTCGCTGTGCCGCCCACAACGTTCCTGAACCCCGCCGTCAGTTGGTACAACACCTGCCCCATTTGTTCCCTGCAGGGAGTCAATGCTTGTCTTTCCGCAGCGATTAAACGAACGTGGAGAACCATGAGAGGCAGAAGACCGGCTTTCGTCAAGTGCGGCAATAACGACGGATTCGTTGTCAAGAATTTCACAGCTCCGTAAGCGTAAACGCACGCTTCGGCTTCTTCCACGGGATCCAAAGAGCCGATGGAGGTGACGATCAAGTCGACGGCGGAGTCTTCGAGGAAATAGGCGTCGTTTTTGTCGCATCTAGCGATTTTGAAGACTAGCTTCCACACGTTCGTCAAGTTGTTGCCGCGGAGACGAAGAGCTAGTAAGATCCGGGCCAAGTGAAGCAAGAAATGCGGGTCTTCGTGGTCCACCAAGCCGGAAAGCATTTTGACGACTGGAGTCCGCCGCTTTCTGTTTCCTGGAAAGGTGATTTTTTTAAATAATTCTTCTCACTCGAAGCTTTCCGAATAACGAAGACACATCACGAATCGCGCTCGCAACACACACTTCAAGTTCTTCTGGATTTAACAGTTCCCGAGAGAACCACCTCTCAAGCTTGTCATTAAGCGAAGACTTTTTCTTTCCACAAACCCGAATTCATTCGGTTTTTTTCATTCCATCATAATTTATTGGTCAACCTGTCGATTCTAGACATTTTCTTCGATTTCTGGATAGAAAGGTAGAATGCCACAGTAAAATGGACACTTTTAAAGTAGCGAATACAGTATATACCTTACTGTGGAAATGACAAGCACATTTTCAAAGAGACATTAGATAGAAAATCAAATTGTAATTCTCATGACACAAAAAGCCGAAGACCACTTCAGAACATACCCGTGTTTTCAAAGTAACCTTCATCGTTGAGAAGAACGTAGATTTGACGGCAGATTTGTGCTGCTGAAGACCCAGATTTCTCGATGGATTCCACCAAAGGACGCAGTTTCGTTTCTAGGAAATCTCCCGGTTGCTCAGAGATCTGTTGCTTTTTCGGAACCGACGGAGGATGCAGAACGGCAGTCGATCCACTACTCGTTCGATTCCTTTCATGTCTTTTAGGTAGCTTCTTTTCCACATTACCGATCGGCATTCCTGCATACGACGAATTTCCTACATCTGAAATGAACAATTCAATTTATTTTGGATAAAATGCAATTCAGAGAAGTAAATTTAACGAACACACTGTATTTCAAATTTTTTAAAGTTCTCCTTAGCTGATAAGAATAATATATCTTGCATAAAACAGAAACCTCGCACTTTTCCACTGGTAATGGAACTGTTTGTAATTTGGCAACGTGCGGAAGTCTGACATGCGATGTAAATTTTAGGGTTAACTTATGGATGTTTTACGAAGAAGAGTGTTATCCGAAAAAAACCCGAATACTGTAATATATCTGAAAAATGCAGTATCTGCGTCATAAATGGGCGTCAAATTTTCGAGTATCGAAAATTTAAAATGAGCTTCATAAATTTACAACATATCTGGATCTCCGTAATTAAGGAAAATGTCATGACGTCTTCCAATCATGAAAAATGGAAATTAAACTGTCTGTGACAAGAATATGAAATCGAATTAAAAGGTGAAGGAAGACTAGAAAGACGAAGATATGAGCATCTCACTCAGTCCTGGGAAATGAGGCGTTCGTTCCCTCGGTCCCGAGAAAGCTTTCCGGCCATTTACTAAATCCAAATCTATAATCTCTTCTTCTGTGCTGCCCGTTTCCTCGGCCACTGTTGATTGATTAAACACGTTTTTTCGTCATGAACTCAGAAGAATACAGTAATGTGAATATGAACACACAGTTTCCTAGAGAGGACCGTCGACTGGTGCGCCGAAAGCTCCCAGACGAATTCAAGTCAAGGACAGGCAACTTCGGTACGAATCTATGCGGGAAACTCGACACAGTTTGCGCAGTATGAACTCCTTGCAATGGTTGTAACCGGAAAATCCCTGAGACGGGCCTCGAATCTGCCAAGTCTAACCTACGATAAATAAAAAAACACAGAAAATGTATACACATTGAGCAGCTGTTCTTAAATGGTGATATATATAAGACAGGTGGTTAACGCAGTGGGGCATCAAGAATAACTTTCCATGTCGGGTCAAAAACATAAAATTTCGTGCGAACACTATAATTTATCAATTTGTACATCAAAACCAGAAAATAAACAGAATGGATGAATGAAAGATTCCTAAAAATTAAGCATGTGGTGGATAAAAATTCGTGAAACATCACGAAAACTTATCGAAATTTCTCCCGACTGGGAAAATAAATTTCCGGCGGAAACTTGACCTTGGCGTACCTTGGAAAAATAATTGATGTCCATCGATTGTCAATCACACAAGTCAACGATTCACGTCGAGATTTGCTCTTTAAACTTTAAAATGGCCGAATAATTCCTGCCGGAAAGACCTCAGTTATATATATATATATACTGTATATATAATTTTTTTATTTATTTTTTTTTTTTGCAGAACTTTCATTTGTTATCACTAAAAAATTAAAATTGAACACCGGGAAAATTGCTCGAAATCCCGTCCTACTTTCCGATTATTTCTCGGTTAGGAAACGCGTTCAACACCTCGTAAACTACACCTTTCAGCGCAAAAAAAGGCAGAATATTTGCGAAATCGTGACTCACGATCTCAAGGAAAATTGACTCGGGGGTCGCCCATTGTGGTTCCTGAACGAGGAACCGAACAATGTCCGCGAATTCGCCTGCGGAGTGAAGGGCCTCCTCGTATCGATAGCTCTCATGGCATTGCGTGCTTCATTGATGATCTCCGAGCTCCACTTCCGCTGCGACACGATGTCCATGGCATAGTCCGCGTCACGACGACCTTGAGCCATTACAGATGATCATGCCAATAAACTCACTACTAATACTGATTCGTTACCTGCAGGAATCAACACGAGACATTCATCAAACATCATTCAACACTCTTGACTTCATCGACCCACATTACGCTCGGAATCGGGTTCCCCGTCTTCGGCCATGGAGAGTATTGTCAGCAACAAAATAGCGAAAAGCATATTTAAGAAAGCCCAATGAAGATACCCTAGACCTTGTGAAAGCCTCGTGCGCTACATTTTTCTAAAACTGAAATTAGTGGAATTTAGCGTCGTAATAAGCACACTAATTCACAATATGCATTTAATTGAGAGAACTACTACGTCGGCTATCTTATCATGGATAATCTCAGCAAGAATGTCAATCCTCGAGTGTAATCCTATGGCTTTCTGCACATCTTGGGCAAATGTAATGAAATCTGAAATTTCTGCGCAACACTGTCAGCACAAACGTAAGCCTTTAAAGGAAAAAACAGCTTTTAAAACTGGGTCAAAACATTTTTCTTTCTTTAAGATAAAAAGTCTCCCTTCTAATTTTAATTAATCGAACTTCATTTAATGGTGAATTTAATTATCCTAATGGAGCCGAGCAGCATCGAAGAACAATTCATAAAATTAGTCTTACAGCCGATTCGCTTCTCTCGGATCAACTCTCGATGAACAACGGAATACGAATAAGATATGCCCTCGGTTAAAATTCATCAACTCATACGTATTCATGAGGTCATCAAGGAAAAGGATAAATTGGAAATCATGCAATCACTCGCAAGAGATTTGAGAGTGTATCGGTAATTTTTCAGCTAAATATGCATTTTTTATCATTCATACACAGGGACCAAGTCATAAAACCGAATCTTCGCGTTACTGTTGTACTTTCTTCCAACCCTGCATTCGATTTTCTGTAGGAAGCACCTGAGCTCCATGCAAACGCTACGGCATTGGCAAAATAACGTTCAATGTTTTTAATGTTATCAGCTCTCAAGCCGGAAAACTGGATAAAAGCGACGCATGAATCAGAAGTTACCGTCCCGTGATAGCTTGTCACGTCCCAAGACTTATCAGATTAAAAAAAAAAACAATTGAGATCATCACCATGGTCACACTACGGCAGAAGACAAGGAACCCAGTCCCGATTCTCCCCGAATAAAAACGACAACCTCTTAACTGTACCAAGTTTTGAGCTGTCTTCTTTTTTTTTTTTTTTTTCAAGAAAGTTTCAACAAACAGGAATGAGTTGAGGCAGTTTCGTTATTGTTTTGAGCCGAGCCTCGACAGGAATACTGGACAGCCAGCCACTGCAATCCTTACACCCAACGCTGACTCGGAAAACCATACGACACCGTAACGAGAGAAAAGATATCTTTGTAGCACTTCAATTCACTCCTTCGGTCTTCACACATAAGGCGAAATGTAATCCAAACCCTTCAGCAATCCACCGTCGCCTTCGGAGACAAATCGTTTCCGTCCGCTGAAAAAATTTAGGAAATTTTCACACATGTTCTTTCAACTCTTTCAAAGTTAGAGAAAAGGAAAACGCGCCTACGCAGTATAATTGAATAGCAAACCACTGTTGAGAAAAAAATTCTCATATAGGGGAATAATCGATGAAATAGATACGTTGAGTTGGGTACAGTTTTTCTCAAGTTAACACACGGCGAAAGATGAGCAAAAACGGAGCGAGTGAAGAAAAAACCACGCGGAAAGAAAACAGGTTTATGCTCTTAGTTCAACACAGAAACTTGGGAATAAGTGAACTTGGCCAACGCAATTAGCTGTTTTTGTGAATTCGAGACCACGAACCGAGAAGGAAGCCGAGTAACGACATCCCTTGGCGCGATTTTATCCCGGTCGCACTTGGTCACAAATCGCTCAAGGCACACGTAAGCCGGGGGAACATCCAGGCAAATGTCCGGCATCTCATCAAAAACCCTGAAAAATCCCTACAAACAAAGCAGAAAAAATTTCGCCAATCGTGACGCTTGCCCAATGTAATGTTACCGTGCTTACGTTTTTAATTTGCTCTGGAGTGATGACAACAGCGTCCGCGAAGTACTTCATCAACTTCAATAGTCGATCCTCAACTGACTCCGATAGACTCTCCAATGCAAGTATCACCGTCTGCGTAAAAATATTTGAATTGCTGCAATACCTTAATAATGCGAAAATTGGGCAAATATTCCAAATACAGTTTTCAAGATGATGAAACAGCGGAAGCATAAAAAATTTACGTTGACTAGCATATGCGTGGTTCAAAAAGCATCACACGACTTTCGTTAAGACTGACGATCAATTTGAAGCATTCCAGACAAGCGAAAATTTGAAATGCATCCGGCAGATTTTATCGTCCGGTGTTTTGCTTGGTTCAAACATTTCAGAATTTGTGCAAGTTTTCTTCCGTCGTGCACATTCCAGACATGTTGAAGCAAATAACAGCTAAAATTCGACAGCGAGTTTTTTTACATTACAAATCCAAGGTGAAGCATAAAAACAGTACTTTACTTCGTATTTTAGTAAATTAGTCTAGTTAAATACCTCGTAGACGACTTCGTGGTGAAAATGAGGGGATTCGAGTTCAAGCAAGCAACGGTGAGCCTCTTGAATGTCACCCGAGTCGAGGTATTCTTTGAGGAACATAATGATTTGCCTGGTCAGCGATTTCGTGGGTCTGGTTGGACCGCACTGGCCCCAGATGGTGTCCAGACGCGACATGCCGTGTTTCATGACCAAGAGCGTATTCGCAAGATTGAGTGTGGTCCTGCAACGAACCCATCATTGAAATTCATTCATTTCGGTCGTCAAATCGAATAAAAATCGTAGAATTAGCAGCACATTTCGGCGCAAAATATAACCATGCCAGTGAAGCCACTGAACTAATTCGTAAGAAATTTTCAGCACGGTTAACGTGATAACGAATTAGGTTAAGTTATAACGAGGTTGAATTCGAAAAAACAAATGTGAACACCCCACGAATAATTCTTCCTCAAAATATTTCCGATGTTCCATAAAATTTCAAAAACGCTAATGCGTATATGAACAATGAAACCATATTTGAATATGAAACGGAGAAGCATGCTTTGGCAGACGCTACAACTCATATCCAAAAATTAAAAAAATTATACTGAAGGCAACTAACCGAGCGTGTTCACATTCGACTTTGCCCTTGTAACCATTGAGAAACGCAGGAGGGAGACAGTCGTCAGCAATGCATCTGGCCAGAAATTTGCCGAGAACATTCGCAGCGTCTGGTGTGTCCAACACAAGCTCCGGCAAGTTCTTCAGCAGCTCATCGAAAGCTTTGACGATACAATACATGCATGAGTTATAAAATACACCTCATGTTACGAACCCATATCAGCAATTTAGGGGTACAATCCTGTGTGCCATCTACCCTGTACGTTCGCGTCTGCTCGAATACTGTATAGAAAAGAATACTGCCTTTTTCTTCGCGGGTTCAAGCTGTTTTATTTCTCGAGATATTTTGGCCGCTTGACGAAATCTAATTTTATATGAACGAAGATGTACAAGGTAAAAGAAACCTGGCTGTAAAATGAACTTACAATTTACTTTCGGGTCAGGGATGAGGTTGCGGAATGGGTCGCATTGGCATTCTTTTATCACTAGAAGGTGTAATCCATTACTATCAATATATGAGAGAGCTCAAAGTTTAGAAAACAGAAAAAAATCCACGATCAAAAACTCTCGTTTTAGACTTTTCTGAATGATGAGAAACACAGCAATACATCTATACGAAGCTTACAGCAGTTCAAAATCACACTGAAGCAGCACCTAACTTGGCTGAAAACTTGGATTGAGATTTCTTGGAAGTTCGGAAGTAACCGAAGGAACACACCTTTAGCATAGTCTTTGGGATAGCAAAGCCTCCGATATGACTCAGACAAAAATTCAGAAGCCAGTTCTCGGTGACTCGCTTTGTGCTCCATCGCCATCTCTATCATCAACATGACGACCTTAAAAACAACGGGCTGAAGTATTTGCATGAATCCCAGAACACGGAAGTACTGCGACTAACCACGTGCCGATTTCCAGCCAAGTTCGTCTCCAGAATTGAATTAATGGCTTCTTCGGTGTCGGAACTTAGAAAATACTCTTGGAAAATCGGTTCAGCGAAGGCCTGCAAAATGAGGAAACATATATTGTAATGAGGTAACATTCAATACGGTAACACAGAGCCGAATTCTCACGCGGAATTCTTCCTCGGTCTTCTCCGGAACGATAACTGCAACTTTCACGTTAGCGGCGTCAACTGCGTCAGGATCAAAGTTCGGATCATTTCTGTCGATTTCTTCGGGCTCATTGAGTTCTGAGAGTCCAGGGAGACCCCATACACCTTTTCCTCCAGCACCACCTTTCAAATAAAGCCATCGATCAAAAAACTGAAAGGACGTGAACTCAATAACGCGTTCGCCGATAGATGGAACAGAAGAGTGCAATTTATCCATAAATTTTTAGTACATCTAATTTTCAGAATCCGTGAAGGTACACCCGAACGGTAATAAAACTTGAAATACCTCCACGCTTCTCCACAAAATGCATGATTTCAGAAGTCATAAATTTCATCTGAAAAAATCCCCATAACGAATTCTGAAAGGCGAGTTTAGCATTCAGCCAATCAAATATTACAAAAGCACATCTATAGGCAACTCAATTGATGCGGAAAAAAGGTGCAAAGGAACATTGAAACTTCCTAACCAAGAAATTCATAAGAAAGTAAAGAGGCGTCTGGAGGTTGCTCGTCACCACTCGAACTCACCCTTTTTCGGGGCGCCTCGTCTCTGAATGTTCCTTGATCGCCGCGAGTTCTTGCCGTATTTCAATTCCAACTTCGGCTGAGATGCATGGTGATTCGGAACCGCGACCATCTCTGACGAATCACCACCAGATCCGACGCGTGATCGCTTGTGATGCTTCTTCTTTTTGTCCTCAGCGGTTTCCACGGCGGATGGCGCAGGACCTTCGTCCAGTTCAGCCAATAATTCCTCAGTAGACTTCTCGATGGCGTCAGGAATTTCAATGTCCGCCATGGTTACGCGTTGACGGTTTAACGAATCTTTCGGGGAACCGCACGAGATTCCAGCCAGTAAAAATTTGCGCGCCCGGAGACCTCTGGAAAAAGATGAGCACATGAACTCGTGAAAACCTTCACTGATTTCTTCAGATCAGAAGGCCAAGCCATAAAACTGCGTTGTAAACATTGAAGCGTGATTTAGGAAATGAATAGCACTCGCAGAGAAGTGCTACATACATTTTTAGCACTTCCCAGCGAGATCGTTTCGAAATCCCCGAAGGAATGAACGTTCTGATTGAACTGAGCACCATACCGCTACGGATGGCGAATGTACTTCTACCCCGGCAAAAATCAAGCGTACATCAAGTGTACAGCGCAGAACTGCGCCGTAAACAACGCTGGATATGCGCAGATGAACCACGCGACCGGACATGAGCGTGGCGCATAAAGGATACTACCGCATTACTAGTGTAATAGTAAGCAGCCCGGCGGCCCCGAAGGAACGGGTTATCACATGCATAGATAACTTTTATAAACTACTGTAATGCATTCCAACACACAACTGTAAAATTACTGTACGCAGTTATAATTTAATGAAAATAAAGCTGACTGTTCAATGAAAGACAACAGCACCTGTTTCTTGGTGACACCTGTCATTAGCAGTAATCCCAAGCTCAACCTAGTTACAAGACCGAAGTTGGCAACCCAGAAAAAGCACCAAACATACTAAAATGTTGATCTCCATATGTGAATGAGTCGACATGCTCATGGTGTTCATCTATGAACACGTTAAATTTCCCATACTCACCAGGATCTCATTGGTGAAATCAGTGGCTTTTACAGAATTTCCACAACTGATGTGGACAGGACGTGCCTGACCATATTCCTACAGAAATAATCGAAGACATTTCCAGTTCGACGGCAGTTTTTATCAGAAGCGACATAATACGTGGACACGCTCAACACAATACACAGCGCACTTCGACAAGTTATACTGAATTTGTCCGACGCTCAGCAAGAGAACAATTCATCCGGCTAAGCAATTCATGAGGAAAAAAAAATTCTAGTTCGGTAAAAAGAAAACTGACAGAAGAGTCCCGCGGTGCATAAGAAATTCGACACCGAGATTTAGTCGACTTCCTCAATGGTGGGCCCGCTACCCGCAGCACCGCCTGCACCCGGGGCCGCTCCACCTGCACCAGGGAATCCAGGCATACCTCCCGGCATCCCACCTGGCATGCCTCCCGCACCACCAGCTGCCTGATACATCTTCACCATGATAGGATTGCAGATGGCTTCAAGATCTTTTTGCTTATGTTCGAATTCCTCCTTCTCCGCCAACTACAAAAAGGAAAACCACGTTCAAATTGGAATTCTCAACACCAACAGTAATGATGCATACTGTAATAAAGCATGCAGAACCAACCAATTTCAAGACTCATTAGTTTGACGAATGAAATTACCTGATTTGCATCAAGCCACTTGAGGGTTTCGTCGCACTTCTCCAAAATCTTTTTCTTGTCATCCTCTGGGATTTTATCCTTCAGTTTTTCATCATCCAGGGTTGACTTCATAGAGAAAACGTACGATTCCAATCCGTTCTTGGCACTGACGCGATCACGCTGCTTATCGTCCTCGGCACGGTAGGACTCCGCATCTCTGACCTGATAACACGAGAGCATAGTATTGTACATACAATTTCGGTTCCCATGATATCAAGCTCTGATTTAGAAGATTCCTGTTGCCCATATGGTTTATCCCACTCTTCACTGACCAACGAAGATCTAAAGCAAGTTCAGGAATATATGGGCAGATCCACCAGCAGCCGAGGCCACGGCAGCTCATGATTTAGGACACAATGGCCAGAATGAAGGTACCGACAGCCCAACTTCGACAGCCAAGAAGCAATGGAGGTAACCACCAATTGCCTGCGTCCACAACGAATAAAGAATTATGGACTCACCATGCGTTCAATTTCTTCCTTCGAGAGTCTTCCCTTGTCATTGGTGATCGTGATCTTGTTTTCCCTGCCGGTGGATTTGTCGCAAGCTGAGACATTCAAGATACCATTGGCGTCAATATCAAATGTGACTTCAATTTGTGGAACGCCACGAGGAGCAGGGGGAATTCCGGAAAGCTCGAATTTGCCAAGAAGATTCTGAGAAGTAAAACTGCGTTATACATCATGAGAAATTCATCATAACTGCTTGTCTTACATTATCTTTTGTCATCGCACGTTCGCCTTCGTAGACCTGAATCAATACACCAGGCTGATTATCCGAGTAAGTTGTGAAAGTCTGCTGCTGCTTCGTGGGAATGGTAGTATTCCGCTTGATCAAGCTGGTCATAACACCGCCAGCAGTTTCAATGCCCAAGGAAAGAGGCGTTACATCCAAAAGCAGAAGGTCCTGCACCTCTTCCGACTTATCGCCATGAAGAATTGCAGCCTGGAAGAAAACCGAGAAGCTTAATTCCCAACCCAAGAAATGTTCGAAGAAAGCATTGCCCAAGTATTATCGAAGCAAGAATTCTCAGACATCCAAGGAAGGCATTAAGCCAATCAAAGAATGCATTCGCACTCTCAGGTGGAAACCGCGAATGTTCCCGGTAGTTTTCATCACAGTACACAGCAAAATCCCCCACATTTTCGTTAAATCACATCAACAAATATTTGCTTTCAACATTTAACATAAGCTTCCTGTGAATTTCGGCATGTACTGAAGTCGTACCTGGACTGCAGCACCATACGCAACGGCTTCATCGGGATTGATGGATTTGTTCAACTCCTTCCCGTTGAAGAAGTCTTGCAACAACTTCTGAATTCTTGGAATACGAGTAGATCCACCAACCAGAACGATTTCATTAATAACGCCCTTATCCATCTTGGCATCCCGGATTGACTGTAGGCCAGAATGATTCAGTTAGACCATGATCGTCACACGGATTGAAGTAGACTTACCTTCTCAACAGGGTCCAAAGTTGATCGGAACAAGTCAGCGCAAAGCTCTTCAAATCGTGCTCGAGTGACGGATGTGTAAAAATCAATGCCCTCATACAAAGAATCAATTTCGATAGAAGCTTGGGTGGATGATGACAGGGTACGCTTCGCCCGCTCACAGGCAGTTCTGAGACGACGAACAGCTCGCTTATTGTCTGACATATCCTTCTTGTACTTCCGCTTGAATTCCTGTTATCACAAGAACATTTCATGTAGAACTCGAAAACCCTGATTGTGAAAATGCTTCTCACCTGCAGCAAGTGGTTGACCATACGGTTATCAAAATCTTCACCACCCAAATGAGTATCGCCGGCAGTGGACTTGACTTCGAAGATGCCGTCTTCAATAGAAAGGATGGATACATCGAAAGTTCCTCCACCAAGATCGAAGATAAGAACATTGCGTTCTCCGCCAACCTGAAGTAATAAAGGCACGATGAAAAGGTGGAAAACATAAGGTCTTAGTTCTAATCATGAATCATCTCAGACATCCAAGGAAGGAAAACTTCAATGAAAGCAGGTCTAGCTTCTCAGTGGAAAACCACGAATGTATCCGCTTTTTCTCATCACAGCAAACACAGTCCTCTTAAATGAAAGTAACCCTACCTTCTTGTCCAAGCCATATGCAATAGCTGCAGCGGTTGGCTCGTTGATGATACGAAGGACGTTCAGACCAGAGATGGTACCAGCATCCTTTGTGGCTTGACGTTGGGAGTCGTTAAAATAGGCAGGTACAGTGACGACTGCATCTGTAACGGTTTTACCCAGATACGCCTCTGCTGTTTCCTTCATCTTCAGAAGCACCATTGAGCTGATTTCTTCCGGGGAGAAAGTTTTGTCTTCCCCTTTATAGGCTACCCTAATTTTCGGCTTGCCGCCATCGCTGACGACAGTGAACGGCCAGTGCTTCATGTCGCTTTGGACAGTGCTGTCCTCGAATTTCCGACCGATCAACCGCTTCGCATCTGTACAATGAGTCAACTCACGTTACACACGAAATCCGGACACTCGACTGAACATGATCTTAATAAGATTTCTCAGACATCCAAGGAAGGAAAACTTCATTGAAAGCAGGTCTCGCTTCTCAGTGGAAAACCACGAATGTATCAACAAGATTTTCATCACAGTACAAACTTATAAAAATTCAAAAATTCCCGACTTACCGAAGACTGTGTTGTTCGGGTTCATGGCGACCTGATTCTTCGCAGCATCTCCGATCAACCTTTCGGTGTCCGTAAAAGCAACATAAGACGGAGTAGTCCGATTGCCTTGGTCATTAGCGATGATTTCAACCTTCCCGTGTTGGAAAACACCAACACAGGAATAGGTTGTACCGAGATCAATACCGATAGCCGGGGCCTTCGCCATTATGCACGAAACGATCACAGAATTATGAAGATGATAAACGCGTCCACGCAGAAGAAGCTGAAATGAGATCACAAGGATTAATTTGACTAAGCCTTCAACCTACTGCACCCACAAATATTGGCGAATAGTGATGGAAGTGTTACAAAGAAGCAAGCTGGTTGAACCAATGCGCAACACCTCAAAACTTCCACGTCCAGGACGACAACCTTCACCGAGCCCCTCAGGATTCAAAATGAAAACCCAGTCGCTGCCGGCACCCGGCGATGCTGATACAAAATGTCGAGTCTTCTATGTCTCTTGACTACGTTCATCTCTCGTTCAGCGAAACCTTAAATCTTTTTCTCTCGATTTTTCTTGATCATATCATGAAAAAATAATCATCTTTGAAATTTTAATTTTATTAGCGTTTTTGATTAACTCTAGCTCTCTTTAGGCGAGTTAAACAAGTGATGTAAGCTCTTCCAATAAATGACGTTCGCTGTAAAGATCTGTCACCTGCCAGCAAGTTTTTCTAGAACATTCTGGACCTTTCGTGGAATATCCAGGAAGTTCTTCGATTGAAAGTGATGTACAATGGGTGCACCGTTGGCGTACGATAATCCACCCTGAAGGATGGCTGACGTAAGCCACGTCGAATGGAAACTAGTCATGACCAAGGACGAGATAGTAAATTTGGAATCCGGATAACTTGAAATGAACAAAGACGTGTACTGTATAGAACTGGTTGAGCAATATATGAATCCGGTTCAGGCCAGCATAGTTTTGTCCCCACTGTTAAAATTACCGCATCATAGTCCAGAATGAGAAAATCTCCTGCACCATCACATAGGATAGATTCCACGCAGTCCAAGAAATGTATCATAGCATACATGCAACTTTTACAAAATTATTGGATCACTTCTCTTCCATTTTCGAAAAGCCAGTATGATTGCCTCACTGACAAACCCCCGAATTATTCCAATAAGCCTGGAAATGAATTATTCCCTGTGGATGTAATTGGAAAGCAGCCAATGCTGAATGTCATTCTTCTCCAGCATATAAAGATAAATAAATCATGCTTAATGCTTCCTGGGACAAAAATTTTCCTGATCCTGAAAAAGTGTAGTATGTTCTACAATTTAAATGTATGCATGGGATACTTTTTGGTATACATCAGTATGTGCATACGTACAGCCGTTGATGATGGTCCTGGCATGTAGTGTAAAATACATTATTTGCAAAACTATACTCCATTCCAGGGCTTTATTTTTTATGCCGAGTGACACGTTAATTGCAAATCACTGATAAAAAATCCTTTGTTCCAAGCAAAAAAAAGCACATGTAGATAACCAGCAACGCTCAGGATTTGATTTGAAAAGTTGAAGAAAATGTTTATACTGCAACGCCATTGATTCAATAGCAGAAATGACCCCATTTATATATTCTCACATGATCATGTAGATTATGCATGATCCGTTTTTTGTTAGTTGAATCATGTTGAGGCAATATAATGGCAGGCAGAAATTCTGTAACAAGTATTTCCTCAATGTTCACGCATTTTTCACCCCAAGTGTCCAATGTTTTTCAATTTTCCCAAGTTACTCATGGAAATCAGGCGTTTTTGTCTTTAAAAAAAACCAGTGAGTTACCCTATCCAAGTAATGTTGTGCCAAAATTGGCGAAGCAAATTATTTTTATACTACCCTTATCAAGATCCTGCGAGGGGATGAGGTATATAACCTGATGACCCACTGTGAACACCCCTGTAATCCAAAACTTGGATGCCTGAATCGAAAGTTGACAGAAACAAATGGATCACACTTTCTGCACTACAAAAAATTTCATGGTGCAGCAACTTATGTTATTTGGCAGAGCAACTCGTATGGCCACCCCATAATTTTTTGTGGCACCCCCTGTACATTATTTACAGGCATGGCAACCTTGTCATGTATAGAAAAGTGTTGTGCACCAAGTACAACTTCGTTCAGGCCATGCCACAAAAGATGCATGTCGCAGCAATTTCCATTGGACTGCTGTACAAGTTGAATTGATAGATACTGTACCTTGTATTAAATTAAATTATGCGTAGGAGAATAAATGTATCATCTTTCCATGTGGATTTCCTATTTGTAATTTAAAATACGGTATAAAATCGTAATTGTGGTAACAGTAAAATGCAATAGCGAATGTCCGCTGAAGGAAATCCATACGCAGCAATTCATGGAACAGTAAACGAAACATGCAAACTTTTGTCCAAGGTTCAATGAATCTGAAGATGAGACACACGACTTGCACAAAATCGACAGGAGCTGTAATTGCACAACGTGCATCCCCACGGTGACACGATAAAATTTCGGCACAAAAAAAAAACTTATGTACAACCATTCCACAAACGAAACAACAAATTTCTCGCCAGCAAGTCCATTGAACAAAACCTGACTTTCCGTCGGAAAAAAAAAGAGGCGCCCGGCGAGCATTGCAGTAAAGCTAATCGCGACAAGCCTTGTTTGCCACTCCCGCAAATGCTGACCACCACCACACACCGTAAAGGACCCAAGCATCACAAAATTCTTCTTCGCGTCACTATTTCCTTTCTCTCTCTTACAAGTACTCGATAGGCTAAAAAATACGTGAACGTTTCTCGAGATCAGTGGCAATTTCACCGCGGTGCAATTACAAGAGCCAGCTCGTTCCGTAACACTTCACAAGCTCATGACGAGGAATCGATCTTCTCTTGTCCCTCTTCCCTTCAAACACACACACAAAGAAGCCAACAATAAAACAAATTTCAACAACTTTCTCTATGCATACGGCAGAGTTTTAATATGTTCCTCTCTGCAAACCTACTCGGGATTCCCTCCGAGGAAGACTCAAATTCGGGAACTCTATCAAAGATTCAGTGAACCTTTTGTTTTTGGCTTTCATGAGGAGCATTTCAGTGTGACAGATTTTCTGAGTGTGCCGGATCAGTTGAGTGCGTCGCAAAAAAATAGCGCGATTCCGAAAAACCAGCGTAAAATGACGGAATTTTCAAGCGCATAGAATCTCAGGCGATTCATAAACTGATGGACATGAAACTCTCCGAGATGATGTTCATTTTGATCACGTTGCTCATTTTTTTCCATCGGCGTCATTTTCCGACTCTCGATTACACCTGCTGAAGTGACGTTTCTTTTGGTTTTAAACGCAAGGTTTCCCTTGAAAATCCCATTCGACTGAAAAAAATGTTGATAAGTCATTCAGGGACAAAAAAAAAATTTTCAGCGTCGCTTCAATTGAAGGAATCTGAGGGATGGGAGCATTGTAAACCGAAGTATAACTCCGGGTTCATTTCTTCTTGTTCGGAGGAATAAATGCATATTTTTCGCGCGTAGATGAAAATTAGAAACGAGCAAGATCAATTAAGTTATCTTATCGAGAGGATCTCGAGAAAAAACTTCTTCATGAATTTATTTCGGTAAGGATTCTACTAAAAATTAACTTGGCTCTCTTCCTGAAAATTCACCTGAACAGCTCCAGGGTATTCCTTCACGCACCGAGTTCAACAGCCGCGCGTTTTTGGTCTGAAGATTGAAATTTACCAGGGAAATAACTACGGCAATAATCGAAACAAAAGATGTTCAAAGCCCCGGGGTAAAAAAGACTTGATCTACAAGCGGAGGATTCCATTTTCCTGTAAAATCTCAATTGGACGGATTCTTCGCTTCCTGCATATCAAGATACTCCCCATTACCTTCAGATGTTCGCTTGTTTTTCATCTTCAGCCACTTTCAATGAGTTCGGATTATTTCGGGAAATTTGAAAAAAGGTTCTGAAGACGATTACAAAATATTCCGTGCTTCCGACAAAGCGAACTGCCATTTGATCTTACAAGTCAGAATAATCTTGAGGAATCCATCGCATAGGAAACCGTTTTGCGGAAGTATTCCCGCTGTTTTCGGCTCACGCTCTTTCGAGCAAACGCTGTTTTCGGACGCGCTCAACAGTCCCAGTCACCAATTCTGATACCGGTTGTCTTTTTTATCTCGCCCTCCCACCCAAAAAAACACAATTAAATCTCGCCAACGATTTACAAAATTCGAACAAGCTCCACTTTTCGACATTGAATTATAGCCTAGGACCCTCAAGCAAATGTCCAGTAAGTTCGCGATTACAAGTTTCGAGAGAACACTCGACGAAAAAAAGAAAAGGAAGAAGGAAAGCAGGAATCCGGGGGAGAAGAATTTTTGCGCCTAACTTCAAGGAACCTTGGATTCCCGTTTTCCGTAGTAATATTCATACACATCGTCGATGGCTTGACACCATTCCAATGCGAATCCCGCGGGGTCCTCCAGGTAGTAAATTCTGTGGGGGGTGTGGATCACAAACGACTTGAAAGCTTTCGTCGTTTTGGCTTCCGGGCGCAGTTCTCGGCTCCACGGAACTTCTCCCTTGAGCTCCATGTGGTCTGGGTCAATGTAGAACAACCGAGGACCGAATGTTAATAGGAACATCCGTCGACGCGGGAACAGACCTTTCTTCTTGTCCAACAGACCCTAGGCGAAATGAGACAAACTTTCATCAAACACGAACAGTACTGACTTTCGCAACGTTGAGTAATTATAAACGCCTTAGGGCCCAGGCGAATTTTTCAGTTATTTCACGACGAAAAATTACATGAGTCTGGGAATTCCAGGTGACGTTGGATAAAATTCTAAGAAGTAATCGACGGTTGGCAACTTTGAAGTTGCTCCCAGAATAACAAGCTTTTACTTAACCCAGCCAAGAAAATAAAAAAAAATGACAACAACGCAACAAATGTCGCTGACGACGTCGAACCTGTTTCAAGATGAGGTTCCCTTGCACGAATTTGTGCCATCGGTTGTCGGTTTTCTGTTGTTCCAAACGTCTCTTACATTCCTCGGGGGAAATGTCCGTCAGGCGTTTCCTCTTGGGCAGAGCTGGAATAACAGGAACTTCCGCCGGATCCTCTTTCCGACTTCCCAGAGCTGACATAATTTCCACCTGCCCGAACAAATATGCACTCTTCAGAATAAGCAAGCGCTCTGACGTTTGAATACGACTTGATCGAATGTACAATTTTATTCAGGATTTCCCCCCTCTTCACCATACGTCAACAACATTGTGATTTGCTCAATAATTACATAGGTAACGCCTGAAATTAACTCGTTGGGTCAAAATCAGTTTCCAATACGAGTAATGTCTGATTTCAGCGAGCAGCTATACTGTTCAAGAGGAACTTGTACAATACATTGAAGAGATATCCAGAGGGTAAAAAAAAAGAAAGAAAGGCAGGGTATGATCCAAATGATTATTCGGAATGACCAGAGTTTCTCAATCAGAATTCCGCCACGACTCCAAAAGAAAGAAACAGACAGAAAACTTGAATCAATTGGCATTTCCGACTGGGAAGAAAGACATTCTGGAAAAGGCTCACGAAATGTACCCAGCAAAGAGAACTCTTCCAGGGAATAATGTACGGTACGTTGAAAAATCATGAGTTACGTTATCCTTCATCAGGTAATTTTTATTGTTTCTACTCCAGGCTGAGAACCTTCGATCCGATTGAAATAACAGTTGAAAGCCTTCGCGTAGTACGTTCAGTTACACTGAGTACAGTACTTGACATGCCAAGACGCATTTGCGCGAAAATGAAAAGAACTGAGATATAAAGTCGAAAGAACATCGATACGTGAATATTAAAATTTACACCTCATTTTAATACAAGTTTTCATAACAGAAAAAAAAAAAAAACCAGCCAACCTGGAGAAGTCGTTCTTCCGACAGACCAGGCTCGACATCCTCATCTTTGGCACAATCTTCCGCGAGCAAAGACTTGGAATACTTGCAAGCCGGGTCCGGAGGCGTTGTCTTGTACAGGGTTTCAAAATCCAAGCCCGCAAAAAACTCGTGGGCTTTCAGGGATGAATACACTTTGATGTCGCGAGCTCCGAGACGCTCAATCGGCTCAATAACCAGCAACTTCTTGATCAAGTCCTGCGCAGTCTCGGGGAAATTCTCCGGGAATTTGTACTCGAGTTTCAAAATTTTCTGGAAACGGAAAGATAAATACTTTACGCTCCCAGTTTACGATCCCGAAATAAAAGATTTGTTCTTCAAGTTAAAAATTCTCGGGATGGATTGAGCTTTTCCCCCTAGATATTTAAATCGAACCCGACTTGAATTTTTCTTAAAAGTTTTTGAAATACAGCTGCCAGGATTAAATTTTCCAACTACTGCAGCAAATTTTCGGAAGAATGTTTTTTCTGGATCTTGGAAAACCATCTTGATCGGATTAAAAAAGGTAATTCGGTTATTTATGTTTTTTGCTTTTTATTTCTCAGCTTTCGAAGTTTTTGACATAACGTTGGGAAATTTTCCGGTATCCGGGGTAAAAAACGTTCAAACCTCCTCGAAAATATGAAGTTTATGTAGAGCGATGATATTGTCGAACAGGATAGACTATAGTGTATAGTTCAAAGATCAATGGCATTTATACCCTTCTTCCAAGTTATTTTCAATCATACGCAATTGTACAATATTGACCAGAGATTCCTTTTTCTTAGCTTCTCTCGTTTGTCCTCAACATACAGTAATTGCAAAATCCTCCGTTCTTGCGTTTGGTTACACAACGGCGCAAAAATTATGCCGTTTTGAATGCAGCGTCACAAAAAAATGCGAACTATCGCATAGCACATACAGTAAAATTTTTAAAGTTCTGTACAGTACAAGAAAATCTCTTTAAAATCGTCCTCCGCAAAAAAGAAAAAAAAAGCCCATCTTTTACCTGGAAAATCGTGTAACTCGCTTGCGCCTGAAACGGCGGACGATTGGCCAGCATTTGGAAAGTCACTACACCCAGTGCCCACAAATCCGCAGCCGGTGTGGACGGCCAGTTGTTGAGAATTTCCGGAGAAACGTACTGCGCAGTACCCACGAAACTCATGCGTCTCTTGTGCGAAGCCGCGCTTCCGTCTCCAGAGCCTTCGTTGCTTTCCGTGTTCTCCGACGGCGGAGCGAAGGGACCCCGCAGGATCTTTGACGACCCGAAATCGCTGATTCTGATGTGCATGGCTGAATTCAGGAGAATATTTTCTGGCTTCACGTCGCGATGGATTATGCCCAATCCATGCATGTGCTCCAGGGCGTGCACCAGCTCGCCGGTATAAAAACTGCAAAAGAATTAAGGAACAGAAACGAAGGAAATTAAATTTACGGTAGATCGCATAACACAGGGACATAACTAAAAACTTTATAACTCTTTTTCTTTTCGGAAATAATGTGACTTTAAAAATTATGAGGACTCAACATCGCTACTTGTGTAGTCTAAAATCTATAAATCGATAACAAGACTCAAATTCATCTGAACTCTATTGTAATACAGTACTCAACTCAACACCGACTAAAGCGAAACAGAAAAATAATCTTTCACGAATACACTTGCTTCTGAGCCAGTGGATGAAACAACATAAAACTCGATAAATTCTCAAATTACAGTATACAGTAATGTATTTAAAAACTGTAACTAAAAGCACCGGATTCAAGGTAAACTGCACGCTCATATCGACTTTTTCAGAATGGGTTCGTTTCACGTTTCACTACAGTATTCTTCTTCTATTTTCAACAGCATTGCAAATGGCTAGAAAATTTCCGAAGTAGCACAATGAGTTCACTTCATCTGCTTCAGCATAATCTAAAAAGAACGAGTGAAAGAATCACCTAGCACAAGGAAGATCCATGGCTCCATTTGTGTTGAGATACAGCAGAAGGTCTCCTTTGTCCGCCAGAGTCAAGACGTAATAAAGACACGAGACGTCCTGGAAGGAGCAGGCGAGCTTCACGAAAAACGGACACGTCTCTTTCCATTGCGAGTCCAAGATCTGATATGCTTGCTTCTCGCGTTTCACATAATCGACCTTCTTCTCCTTGATGATCAGCTTCTTCCGGCACACTTTCACCGCCAAGAAACGCCGACCCACAACTTCCCGACACAAGTACACCGTCGAGAAGCTCCCTTCGCCAATGGCTTTCAAAAACTGGTAATCCTCGGGTTTACGTTTTCCGCTAGCTGGCTCCGGCCGCACTACGTCAGGCGGTTTAGACATACCACAAACGTATACAATCAAGAACAAAAATTCTAAGGAAGGGGAGAATCGATTGTTGAAAAAATGATATTAAATTTCACACGGAAAAGATCCGATGTAGAAATGTTCCTTCGACGTGACACCACTACTTGAAGAAGTTCTTACTCATGAAGGATCCGCACTTTCCTTCCCACGTTTCTCACAAATAGACGAAATTTATCCTCAATAAAAAATGATGTACACGGTTCTTTCTCACCTAGTAATTTAAATGGACGTTTTCAAGCTCAACGCGGCATTAGAAGAATTATTAATGACGAAGAGCAAATTCAGGCTGAAACTATGAACTACAATGAACTACATGCATAGCACTCTTGTTCAGGTAAACTCTGGATTGTGAAAAGCATGATTCAGGTAAGAAAGTGCAAAACGGGGGACACGTCGAAAGGTAAACATTTCTGAGCACCAACCATGGACCATCTGGAATTTTAAAATAACTTGTTCGACCAAAGCGAGCGTTCAAATGTATTGAACCCCAAATCTTCCGAGAAGCACGAACATGAACGCAAAGATCACTTCTCGAGCCTCATCAAGAAGGTCAACTTTCACAATTTTCCAAATCCATTTCTCGCAAAGCTTCATCCAAATCTGAATCGGATGATTCCTCATCAGCACTCTCCCAATCTTCATCATCTTCGTCATCACTTTCGCCGGCAGCCGTAACCCCGATTTCTTCGCACAGCTGCGTCACATTTTCGAGCAAATCCGAATCTGATTCGCCATTTTTCTTGCACAACTTCAAGATAACACATGATTTTCTCATATATTCCGATAAAAGGATCAGTAAAATACGAATCTTACCTCGATGACCTTTTGGAAATAAGTCCTCGCCTTCTTGAAAAACTTTTCTCCACGTAGATAGTACACATAACCAAGCAGATACCAGGCATCCGCATCTTCGTCCCCCTCTTCAATTAGTACATCCAAGATCTGGAATATCATTCAATTTTTAAAATAAGGTCAGTTTGACTACAAATCCACATGCCTTTTCCCTATAAGACATTACATTTAGTGCAATAAAATTCGAAGTTCTTTCGAACGTAGATTTAAAGCGATTAAGAATAGAGGTTACTTAAAAAAGGTGTATACTGTACTGCTTCCTGTAAAAGGTGCGAAAGCGACATTAAGCACCTATTATTATTAAGCATCATTGACATTTTAAATAGATCCCGAATGATTATTGGTAACTTTCAGTGAAATCAAATCCTGATTTATAGAATATGTGTAAGCACTTTTCTAGTAATGTACTATACATTCAAAGCCTGGTTATTATTTTACGGAGAAAAACATCGAATTCTTAGTTCAGAGTCGAAAATGCTAATACGAAGAGTTTCCCATGATACAAACGAAATTGACAAACACGTGTAACAAACCTGAATGGCTTCTTTCCACATGTCCAATTCTATGCATAATTTCGCAGAACTGAAGCGCGTGCTTCGAGGCAATGAGCACATTAACACAGGATCGGATTTCGCACAAGCCGCTCCGGAGACGGTAACTTTCTGTTCGTCAAGCCACAAGTTGAGGGACTTGGTCATGAAGTCTCTGGCGAGGTCAACATCGGCCTTGACGAGACAGAAGCTCGCCATCAATTGGTATCCTTCCGGGTTCTTTGGATCTCTTTCGATTGCTTGATTGATGTGCTTCTTGCATTCGCCTTCGGCTTCTGGTTCGTCGCATAGGTCAGTCATAAACAATTCGGCAATGGAGCAATGGGCGGAAGATAACTGAGTTTTCAACTGAGTGCCACTGAGGTTTTCACCCTCCTCTCTATCCTATGACGAAAAAGCATTACTCGTCAAGTACTGTATTGAAATCTAGCAGTGTTTCTTCGACTTGTCTCACATCTTCATCGGAGTTTTCAGAAGAGTCATCAATATCCGCCAACGCTTTTTCCATCAACAAGATAGCTTTACTGTAAGAATTCAAAGATTCAATGCCGTCCACAAGTTGAGCGTGGCCCAAATATTTCGAGTAACCTTCGTCGGGCTTCAGAGCAATTGTTTTCTCGTAGAAAACTTTCGCGCCATCCACGTCTCCACACTATAGATAACATCCAAGAAGCATCAATTCACAATGAATACTCCTAAACATGCCCAACTAGCTGAAATTTAATTACCTCGGTCAGAACAACAGCGTGCATTTCTAAAGCTTCCAAATTATTCGGGTCCGACTCGACCGATCGCTGTGAGAACTTTTTGGCGAGTTCATATTGAAAGGCGTCCAAGCATTCGTTGACCTAATAAAAAATTTTGGAACGCATTAGGAGAAAAGCAGCAAGCATAAACGCACAAAACGAAATCGTTCAACGTCAGAACATTTGCCCAGTAAGAAATATTTTCCTCTTCAGTGCACATAGCATGGTAATAGAAGTCAAGTATTCCTTTTCACCTAAATTTATAACCAAGTTTAAAAAAACCCAATATGTGATTCGATGATACGAGTCGTCATGGGTGCTTTCTGCTGGCTCCATTCTGTCTGGGTGTACTTAACTCAATTCTATAAAAATTAATTTCGAAGAAATCAATCGATCAACCACCTTTTTCAGGAGTGCAGCGGTCGATGGAGGGTCTCCACGGCTCTTCGATTTTCGAACATATTTTTCAGATGCAGACGCATTCGGCGATCCTTCGAAATGAGCACACTTCAACATGAAAATCATTCGAGGGAAGTACAAAAATGGCTCACCTCGAACTGCAGCCTTCACTTCATCAACAACAGCTTTCTGCGCAACGACACAAGCTTCATCCGTTCGCACTCTCGACTGAACATTTTTATTCGAACTGCGATGCTTGTCTCTTTTCTTAGTCGGAGCCATTGATCTACGAATCAGATGTTCATCCTTCCGTCAAACAAAACAAGATACTTCTTAGCGGATCCACCCCGGCAAGTTCGGATAATTGACACTTCCCGAGGAATCCAAGCACACAGCACATGCGGAATATTTTATCAATACATACTATGAATCACAATATTTGAAGAATTTCCCCGCAAATACAAATGATTAGGCTATTAACCATCCGTCGATACTCGATTGCATCATTTTCCACCGTAACACTGCTTCATCGGTTGAAGGCTTGACACCTCGTCAGGCGTAGAGGCAGGAAAAAATCTCTCAAAGCATACTCTGATAACATTCATCAATTCTTGGACATACCAGCCCGAGAAACGCATGGAATGAAGTGTAGCACATCACTAAAAATAGTTGCATAACAATACCATTTTCTTCCTGGAATACGCCTAGGATTGGGTATTTTTCCCCGACGAAGTACGGCCGCCAAAACTTGTGACAGAGCTTGGCTAGATGTCGCTATAAAACCTCAAATACAGTATTGCATAGCAGAAGAAAACTATTTTGGTGTAAACGAATCGGCAATCGAATAAAACCTGACAGTAAAAGCTACACGAAATCATCAGATACCCGTAAAAGGAAATTATAGCCTGAAGGGTAATTATTTCATAAAACAAGTGAATTTCCATGTAGTGTTGTACTACAGTACAGTACATTAACAAGCTTCTGAATTAGCCTGGAGAGGGATCACCAGGAATTGTGGATTCAGCAGGAATGACCTGATCCTGCAGCTTAATATTGATGCTGTCTTCAAATGTTTCCTACAGTTCATTCTAGCCTGCTCAACAATCTGCTGGTACATAAACCATTTTCACAAAACACGTCCTCAAAATTGCGGCGAATATACAAGGAAGTTTTCCAAAGCCTAGAATAATTCTGCAAAAAAATTAAATGGTTCTGGGAACTAGATCACACATCAGAAGGGTTCTCACTGTGAAAAAACTTATGCAGAGCAGTACTGCACAAGAAATTTACAAGGCATACAGCACTAATACTTACGAGGAAATTATATTTCCCCTCTGTGAATAAAAAAATAATAAATCACATGAAATCAAATTTCATCTCACCAGCAGAGTCTTCATTTCCCCACCACAAAACAAAAAAATAACACAATCCACCCATGACCATTCATCACTAAAAAAAAAAATCCAGCACTCATCTGCTCAACTTAGGCTTGGTAGTACCTCAAAGGTGCCCACCCCATAAACACGCCGGCCCTCAAAAGCTACAACAAAAATGATCAATAGTGAACCTAGAACAGTGCACGCTAAAGCGAAGGTATACTGGATTCATTCATGAAATATTTCGTTTCGTCATCAATGACCAAAAATAATTCCCATTACGGCGTAACATGATTACCAATCCTTCAAGATGACCCTTCCTGCTTATCATTAAGAATTACAACAGAAAAAGTGCAATTCAAGAAATTAAAATTCCTTGTGCGCTTTTCGTTGTAAATAATACAGTAACTTGCGATTACTAATATTTATGAAGACTATTCATATAAAAGGCGAGGCTAAAGTGCACTTAGATCGGAACAACCATCGCCCAACCATTGTTGTTCTTCGTTTTACAGTATGCTGTTTCAACATTAAAACGTTTTTGACCATCAATTTCTCTTCCGGCATCTCTGAAAACTTGTTCAGTTGGACAGGAAAGTCTTTTATACCTTCTTGGTATTCCTGTTCGGTTCCTTCATGGATTTAGGAGAAGTACTGTACATTTTGAAAAAGTACTGAGCATGAAGGGTTAAGAAAAGTTTTCACTTGGAGGAATCAAGGATGCTTTCGGCAGACGTGAGATAACGTATGTAGTTATGGTATCTCTTCTGAAACACCCTCGATAGGGCTCTCTTGAGACTCAAGACCGCCATATTGCAGCGACAGTTCAAACAAGCAATTTGTAGCTACCAACTAATGGGGTTATCATGAATGATCAGTTACCAAGTTATACCCAAAGCAAATCGTGACGGCCGCGAAGAACAGTACACCTTCCATCATTCTCGCGGCCGAGTAGAAACAAATCAACTCATCAAAAACTCGCGTTTTTACCGAAGAATGAGCATCACGCGGCGCACAAGGAATGAATGCATCACAACGCCTCGAACAAACAATCAAACAAACCAACAAACAATCAAGCGGCACTCCGAGGCCAACACGACACACGTTTGTAACAATGCGCCAACGTAAAACTCGCATGCGATTCGATAAATAACGCACAAGCCGGCAAATAATGGATCACGAAACAAATAAATAAAGTAAACCAGTCCTCAACAACGTCAATCGTCTTCCCAGTTGACGCCATGAAAACGAGAAAACAATTCTTAAAACATACTCGCGAGAACAACGATTCAAAAGAATCCCATCAGGGCGGCACAAGATTTTTCCATTCAAGGAGAGACACAGGACCATGGAATTAAAAACGATGATGAGAACCAGAAAATAAAAGCAGAGATCCGGAAGTCAAGGGAACCAAGAAGATGGCAGAATCACATGTCTTGAAATTCGCACTACGCTTTGACGGTGCGGACAGCCGGCCGCTTCCCCTTCACCACAACTGGTCGGTTCTTGATGGAACCCTTCTTGCGCTTCATGGTCTGCGAATTTAAATCCTGAGAACATTATCACTCTCAATTACAGAATGAGGAACGCACTTCCCCGCAAAAATGAATAAAAACGGCCTGTAATTCAATTACGCAAAGCTTATCAACAATTTTAGTTTACAATCACCAGAGTTGAAATCCCGAAGCTTGACAAGATTCAGCTGGTTAATTATCAAGAATCCAGACTCGTCCTTTTCCATTATACTGCGCAATAACATCTCATTACAATAAATGTTCGAGTAGCAGAATAACCAACTTTTTCTCAAGTCGCCGCAGAGAGCCCATACAGTGCATTTTAAAAAAAAATCTTTCAAGAATGTTTGGTAGCTTCTCCAGGTAGAATTTCCTGACTAAGGTACGCACAGTCTGAAATTTCTGATCCAAAATGTGAATGACTCGTTCTTGTAGCATGAATGACGAATATGCTTCGAAGTAGTTTTACACATCACCCTCCCAAAAATGAAAAAAAATTTCACATCATCCCCCGAGATTGAATAAATTTGTGCAATGAATGGAATGGATGACTAAAGCTAATTCGCAGTCTTCAGAAGATCGGTCGGTTCTTCAAATAAATAAAAAATGGAGAAAGTCAGAAAAGCAAGTTTTATAATCGATTATATGCAGGTATGTGAAAATTTGCTCGTAATTTATTTTAAAAACCTCGTTATAAAAACTCATTCAGCATAACGAAATTTTTGCGAAGTCCACAAAAGTTTGTAGTAACATGATTTTACAGTAATACAAGTACTGTACGTATCTGCGTTAAGTTCGCAAACAAAATACTGCATATCCGAGACTCACTTTCTTCGAGGAAACACGGGGGAGTTTCAGCTGCACATCGGAGCGTAGAATTTCCGGCCGGTTGAAATCTTCTTCCTTCTTGACACTGAAATAATTTTCAACCACAGTCAGAGACAAAGTCGAGAGAAAATTCAACACGAGGACAAACCGATAGATGCGAACAAGCCAATGTTCGGTGGTGTAGGCTTCTTCCAAATATGTTAAACTAATATCGGGGTTCCCTATCACAGCATTGCGGGTTCGATCGTAACCTCTCGGCGAACGGTAATCTCCCTGAGGAATAGAGCAAATTGTCAAATCACTGTGATGTAATTCCATGGACTGCAGCGGTGAAGTGACTATTGTATTGGTTTCAAATTTTCGTTATAGATTTGATATTCAGTAAAAGTCGCATTGAATTCGCCAAAAAAGTTTAAAAAAAAGAAAGAGGACATCAATTGATTTAAAAAATAATAATAATACAGTAAAGAGTTCCTGCGAATTGACAGAAATTCTACACGATGCTCACACAACCACAAGATGAACACAAAACCGGATGAAAATTGCGATAATATAAAATTTCATTGTCTGCTAGGAACATTTACACAACGAAATCGACGAAGATTTCGGTCGCACGTCACTTGAAAATCTCTCTACTCAATTACCCAGTCAAGTGAAACACTGTTTTTACTCGCGAATCAAGCTGTTTTTTTCAGGTATCAACAGCTTCGGTGAAACGAAATTTTACTCTACTTCTTCTTGAAAACCATCATTATTTTCTCACCGGCATTTCAGCAAACTTGTAATACGACAACTTGTACATCAGGCAGTTCAGCAGCGTCGGCGAACCTTCAGCGTCAATTCTGAACTCGCCTCGTTCAGTAAAATAATCTGCCTCCTGCAAAAATAAAAGCGGCGCATCAAAGAAGGGATCAAACACGGTTGATGGCATGCAAAAAACGGTACCCTAATGTCTTTCGGATGCTCTCCTTCCGCGATCCGAACCATCCACAGGAACTTGTTGATGTCATCTCCGGAATATCCGATGGCACCTCCGAAGATCACCAGAACGTAGTCCACTCCCAAGTTCATCATAATATCGTAAGCCGCGCTTTCATTCGACGACATTGCTTTGCCAACCTGCGAAAAATGAAAAATAATTTCATCAAGCTAGTAGAAGAAAAAGGAAGACTGGCCTGGAACCAAATTCCGGAGAATAATTTGATTCTAGCAAGCAGTAAGGTAATTCTTTATTCGCATCCCCTCCCTTGTAGTGATTCCTGTACTGTATCTACCCAACGGGCGACACTGTAATTGAGAAATAAAAAATCTATAGATAATACTCAAAAATAATTTTTTTTTCACACGGGAATATAGTCGGTCTAGCGTGAATCAGACCCATTTTTAAACCTAACCTAGTGTTAAGATTCTTAAGAAATGCCTAAATTTGATGGGTAATCAACCTTAGCATGTTTCAAGCATCTGTCATCAGTCTCGTAATAAGTAGTCGACAAAATCTATTCTTTACTGTATTGTTCTGTTCACACGGTGTCCTGAAAAAATAAACAGAAAATGAAGAAGTAGTAATTAGGAAGAGCTAAATGAAGTTAAACAAAAATGGAGAACAGCTTAGCGCCGGGTCCGTGACAATTTTTGATTCTCCGTTTGAAGAACAGGTCAAATGGATACCATATCATTTCAATAACCGACAGAGAAAAACCTTAAAATTTCTCAACGCCTATTCCGGGCTCGAGGATCGGATACTCGTGCATCACAGGATAAAAAAATGAAAATGTGTTCCCCCATTCTCCTGATCGAATCTAATTGAAATAGATGGTACATGACTCGCCAAATTCAAGAGAAGAGCATCGTGAGAAAAAAACCGCCAGCACGTATCAAAAGCAACAGGTGGTCAATTGATGACCATGCGTGAAAAATGCAAAAACATCAGTGGAGGACAAATTGATCTTAAGCACGAAAAAGCCAGCAACGCTTTCAACAGTATTCCATTGCCATCATGATTTAATTATTACACGCAGCATTCCGCTTCGAATTTAGTGTGACAGTCCTCTTCAATTCAAACTTAAAGGAACCAGAAAAAAGCCAGGAAAGCACCCATTTTCATTGGGGAAAAGAAAGATTTACAGGAAATTAAAAATGGTGATATTCTGGGCCGTGAATTGCTACGGTTTGATAAGTTGACAGGACGCTGAAGTTAAGACAAGCGTTAATATGCCGAGTTATTCCCTCACTTCCTTTCAAAACGCATCAAGTTATATTTTCATTGCGTTCCACCTTCCTGTGTCGATAAAATAATATCCAAAATTCCCCAGAAAATTCGACTAATGAAGGTTTGAGGGGAGAAAGCCTTCGAGTTAGGGAGGTTTTCCATGCATTGTTTCTGATATAACACAGAAAAGGAATTGAAAAAGTGGCATAGGGAGGTATTTGACTTCGGGATGTTCGAGTTATCAAGGTTCAAGTGTAATTTAATAGGAAGTACATAACATTACGGGTAAAGCAACGAAAGAAAAAAAAAGCGCTAAACAACACTGCGCCATATGTAATTCCGAAAGCAATGCTCACCAGCGCTATGTGGCTGTTGTTCCATGTGTTGTTATCGACCAGAGTCGTTCTATTTCCCATCCCTGCTATCTGATACCCGTAGTCCCACCAACTCATAATTGTTGCGTCCTCCGCAGTGTTTTGCGAAAGCCAGAAATAAGCTTCCCTGAAGTCGTCCAGAATGTATCTTGATCTATTCAAAGAAAAATAATTGGAAAATTGAAATAAATTGACGTCTCATAAATGAATCGGTCAGATATACATGTACGTTCGTCCATAAAACACATAAAAAAGCCGTATAACGTAAAGAAATGGCAAGTTTGACAAGTTTCAAATAATTTCCTAAGAAATACCGTAATTCAGCAAAAACCAGGTTAATAACTTAATCCAGCTATTTTCAGAGGAAAAAATCGCATAAGCCGGGGAAAAAGCACGAAAATTTTGCCGAAATGAAAGCAGCCAACACTTGAACGAAATATTAATTCAATCATTACAAACAGATCATTTATTCAGAAAATTCTCACGGAAATCTATTCGACGAACTTTTCACTTATACTTTATTCCATCTCGAGACTTACCCTTCATTTGAATACGTAGCAAGCACGATACTAGGTGAAGAGTACGCATTCGAAGTAACCCATGTGCAATGGACGGCAAACATCATCAGCATCATGAGCATGGCAACGACGACAATGCTGCGCAAATTAACCCCAAGACTACCCGCTGCTCCTCCACCGGTTCCGTCCTTCAGCTTCTCGTGTTTCATCTTCCTCAACTTACCAGGCTGTCGAAGGAAAAAAAAATATTCATGAAAAATCTGCTATACATCTGTAACCTGCCGCAATAACTTCGGGTTATTTCCACTTCAAAGCCCGACCATATATGACATGCGTTAGCGTTAGACAGGCGTCTACAAATAAACTAAACTAGCCATCCATACTGATCAAAGCTGGCTAAACGTGAGCCGAACTTCCTCAACTCAAACCTGAAGAAATAGTAGAGGGATCACGTATGCAACAGCGAAGACAAACTTAAGAGGACAAAAGAGGTTGAACAGAAAAATCCCACGTACTTCTTTTAAACCTTTTCGAGGCAGCAAATGTAAGTCGTATACAAGATACTGTATTCATGATCAAACGAATAGGACAAAACCACATACCTTGTCGTACATCTTGTGGTTGTGCTCGTCGGAATTTTCGTCTTCCGAATCCACGCCACTCTCTTTATTCTTGTCCGATTCGTCATCTCGCAAATACAATTCGAACAACTGCGAGAATCCAATGGCGGACAAAACGCAGACCACTGGCGTGAGAGTAAGCATAAGTCGGACCATCACACCCGCAAAGTACGTCGCACTCACAGCATACAAAACGACTGAGGAAAAGGTGGAGTCATGAATACCCACGGAAAAACGCTGAAGAAAAAAAATGCACACTCACTGAACACTCGCTCATCATTAATGTTCTTGATGCAGTACCAAATGCCGACAGGGAATACTGCTGCCAAGATGTGCAAGTCGAAGAAGAACGAGAACCACGTCGTGGGTTGATGCTCGGATACTGACGCGATGATGGGAATGTGTATCTTGGCGTAACCGGTGTCCCAGAGCGAATAAAATCTACCGCTCCACGGAGCGATAATGCCCGCATACGTGAGTCCAACAACAGCAACGAACACCGTCCCAGCCGCCACGGACGACCCAATCAACACGAAGTGGCGGAATTCTGCTTTCGTCATGTAGCTTTGAAGGAACTTCAAGAGGGCGACGGCGTTGATCAAAGCGAAGACACCTTATTTTGAAGAAACATTTTCGAAGAAAAAAATTAGTAATCGACTCGGCCAAAGGGGGGGAAGACATTTAAGAGAACCCTTGACACAATAACAGAAGGTGCGACTAGTAATATACTAATTTGCGTACCCTCAAAAAGCTCAAGGAAACCGTAATCTTCTCTTTTCTATATTTCACCGACTTTAAGAAACCATCCATCTTTAGATACACCTAATTTCCTCTGTCACTCAAACTATAATAAACATTAATTAGATGAAGAAAAAAAGGAACCACTATTTGTCAGAACATAAATTTCACAGCAGGAACCGAAGATTGCACCAATAAAATGAAAGAGAATCGACACATGATACGAGTAACATTTTTCAATCATAAAACTGAGATAAAATTAGCCCTTTACCCTGGAGAGCACCTATCTTGTGTCAGTTTTTCGAATTTAGTTCAGAATATGTACGTCTCAAACTAATCATCATAGGGCAGAAATAAGTTTAATTAGATAAATATTCGAATGGGGATACATTCCAGACCACCCGAAACTGGACTTCTAATTGCATATGTATGGTACGAATTTGACAAGCATTCTAAATTTTGAAAGTTAAAATCGGGCAAGCATTTCAATAATCGCGCAAGTACGATACTGAACTACGAAAGCAGAGCAAAAAAAAATTGGTGAACTCACCTGCAGCAGCCATGTGCTCTGAAGTCCTCACCGGTTGGAACCCAACAAATGGGATTTGCATAGACAGAATGGTTCCAAGGATATAAAAAGTGCTATACGCTGTGTACAATCGGGCAGAGTATCTTCCAAGAACAAGCAAGACGAACACGTGCAGGGGGATCAAGTTAATGATGAACACATATCCACCCCACGCTGATACCATGTAGAAGTATGACAATGCTGTGCTTGCCGCCCAGAATAACGATCCGGTCTTCACAGATTTTACCCACAGATAGTAAGTGAACATCAATGCAAATATGGCAATGCCTTCATTGTCGTAAGAGCCGGCTACTGATCTGCTAATGTACCCGGGCACTATACAGATAAAAGAAGCTGCGAAAAGCCCTGCTCCAGGAGTCCACAGCTCTTTCGTCAAAAAGTACGTGGATAATGCGGTCAATCCGCTGAAAAGTAGGAAGACAAGACTAGAATCTTTTTTCTCTCAAAACAACTGATCGAAATTCATACCTGAAGATAGGTGCTAAAAAGACACAAATGTCCCGTATATGAACATGAATATTCAGCAATGACAGGACATAATGAATCGAGCCGGAGGTTACCATGAGGCCAGGATACACAGTTCCTCCGACAATGCGTCCCAGCGGGTACCATGCCCGCTCGTCGAACCAATTCAAGAAATTGTAGAATCCATGCTTAACCATGTAAGCAGTTGAACGATAGTTGAACCTATAAACCAAAATTTTTTTTCTGAACAGTGAATGAACACTCAGGACAGGAAAAGGCATTACCATGGATCAAATTCATGAATGATACTTTCAAACCGGATCACAGCAAAGAGTCGAGAGGAGAAGCCGGCGATGCACGTCAGCGCAAGGACTGTGAAGATCAACAAGCTCCTCCATCCCGACGGATTAAAAAGAGAATTTTTCACAGCTGAGCCTGATTCCACGGTGGCAGGCATCACTCAGATCAAAAACCGAAACGAAATTCTGCGGGGCATGGATTTGACCCAAGGGTGTATGATAAATAACATCCATCACAACGTCAATGTGGCATTCATCTAGAGGAACTGCACATTTCTCACTCAAAAATGAATATGACGTACACTGCGACAGAAAAATCCGCGGCGAGGAACCTCGACTGAACCCGCTTGGAATCCGGCGAAATGCTAAACTGACGTTGCCAAGTTTACGTCTAGAAAAGTATAATACCGGACAGCAAGTAAAAATCATACTTTCAATTAAAGACCGGGTCAATTGAACAAATTGTGGTACCATACACTCGGAGCAATAGTACGGTACAGTAAACAGATAACTCTGTCATTGGTGTTTTACATAGTCCACATGCTGAAGGATTTTTTTCTTGGTAGGGAAATATTGTAGTGTACGCAAGTACGCAAAGCAATGAACAGGGGTACCATACTGAAAATTAACATGTATACATGCTGCGCTGGTTTGGAACAGAAGATGCTTCAGACCAGAGCCTATTGTTTCAAGATTATACTTCCTTCTGGTTTCAAGCAGTGTTAATCAAAAATGTGTAGGTAAATTAATATTGCGCTTTAAAATTGTATGCTGCATTACCAATATACCCAACACACTCACTGCCAACCGACATTTTTCTACTTCAGTGTCACTGTACATGGAAGTGTATTTAATCAAGCTTAAAATTTAATTTTCACCTTTTCTTAGCATGATGCTCAGAATTTTTCTGACTTCCATCACAGACAGAAATTTCTAAGAGCAAAAACCTTTTTTGTCACTATTGCGGTTTCATAAAAAAAGTCACACCGGATTACTGGCGATTTTAATCCGCACATGAATTTCTCATCCTCATTGGTTCAACCTCTCCAAGAATCCATTCGACATTTAGCAACAATATCAGAAAAAGTTGACAGGACTCTGCAGAATAAGATAGGTGGCAAACGCTATCAATTTTGAAATCACCCCAGGAAATTTCATAAGATGACATTTGATCGAATTTTCACCAAAGGTGAGAAACAAATTTGAAATGGTGACTCACATTTCGGAAGAGCAAGAGTTCGCATAGAGAGAACGAACAAAACAGGCATATTTTGTAAGATCTGAATAACGAACATATTTTCGCACTCATTAAAAAAAAAAAATTCAGCCAAAAATTGGTTGAATGTTCGATGAAGACCTAAAAGAAGGAAAAAAAAACGAACGAAGGAGCTCATTCATTTTTTTTATTCCAATCGGTGCATTGTTCACGAAGAAATCGGTAATTTTCCCAAAAATAATTCTCTCAATTTTTCAAAAGAACCTCAGGTATCTTCGACTTTCGGCGTACTGCGTCCTCATCCGACTGCACGTCTCAGCGAATCTTTAAGATTCCAAATTCCTTTTCAAATTCTCCGGAAATTCGCAAAAATCGTCGGTTGAGTTGACGTCGTAAATCGAACACTGTGCAGAAAAAATCAGAATAGTTAATAGAATATCCAGATGACGGCCTTAAAATGTTTCGCACAATTAAAAGAAGAAGTCTCAATATCATAAGATGGAAGCAGGAAAACATGCCGACGGAGTCTAATGGCACGGACTTTATCTTCAACGTAAATAATGGAAATATCGCAGTACTTCGATATGATGCTATCTATACATGCAGCTCACCTTTTTCGCCTTGAGCTGTACAATTCAACAATTCGCCTCGGCCACGCCAGCCACACTCCGTTCTAGCAGACCGTCATCTGGATATTCTAATGAAAGGTCGCTCAGTCAAACGTCCAGGCTGGAGCCCCGAAACCATCCATCCCATTCATGATTACCGTCGCACGGTTAAGTGAGAGTCTGTCCGACGTACTCAGCAATTGAACGCTTAGAGGCTTCATCTTGAAGGAATCAAACCGCGGCCAACACTCAGTGTTCACCAGGATCGTTGTTGGCATACCCGCAACTGGCCAAGCACGTTTACCTGTGTCGCAGAAGGGTCGGACGGTTGCCCAACTGTTATCTGGCAAAGAACCGGGTATCACGGACTCGGCGTCGTCCAATGTACGGATGCCCCAGTTCCCTCCAAGGAAGAACATGAGGCGTGTGTTAAATGCATCGACAGATTCCGTCTTCTCCCAACGTTGGAGATTATTCAGAGATTTTTGCTTGAGCCAGGCGGGGCCCACGTTCTCACGAGCTGATGCGAAGAACGCACATGCACTAACTTTCAATGCGTGCGTCTTCTGTATGTTAATGCTGTCGAAAAAGCTGGAGTACTCAAGTGGGACGTGAAGAAATGCCAGCTGGAAGTAAGCATCAGGATACGCGCCAATCGTCAGCTCCTGGAAGTTGCTCGAGTAATCCCAATTGTAGAACGGGGAGACCGACGTTCTCGGTCCGCGGTGCGAATTGCCCAACATCGAACCCGACGTCGTTGCTGCCAGGCAACTCTCTCCGGTCAAACTCCCCAACATACTGCTCACCAGACAGTGCAAAACCGGTTCGCGCAGGTCATGAGGGCGAAAAATCCAATTAGCAAGTTCTATCCAGTGCATCGGTAGATTGTCGGTCCGCATTGAGTTCGTGTAGGTCGGCGAGAAGACAGAAAACGCGGCCTGTACGCTTGCTGCCAGGAGGCGGTGACCGACTATGCCCCTCAAAATGTACTCGGGGTCGTACCATTGGACACCATAAGGTGACGCCGAACACTGCTCAGAACTCACCTTTTTGCTCTGCTTTATCCGCCGAGCGCCCTTCATGACGCCAGACAGGCATGGGAGGTTCACGGGATACATACAGTAATTAAAGTCAGAAACCGACGGGTATTCGGTTGCTGGGTCACTCCTAATCTTGGGCACTTCGAATCCGCACCAATCGAACGTTCGCAAACCTCGGACCTCATCTCGAAAAAAGCCTTGCCGCATCTTTGCGTCTGGACTATTCACAACGGGGCTGTCCGTCACGAGAGCGCAGCCTGTGCGCACTCCGAAAAATGAGAAGAAATCAGATAGAATAGCACTGTTCTCGGACCAAATGCCTTGATCTTTTAGGCAACTCCAGACCATTGAGATGTCCGACATATTGATCTCCTCGACCCAGGACAAAACAAAATCTACCAGGCTGGTCCCCGCATTTTCCGCGTCACTGACGGGGATTATCCGTGTTCTGGGGGGTAAGCGCCCCGTCCCTCGTGGTCCAGAGAACACAGGCATGGCAACATCGACGGAGTCAGTCCGACTTACATGTCCGGTGGATCGGCGGCCCACAAAAACATCATAGTTAAGGCTTCCTGGTATGTGAAACAAAGCAAAGAATGGTCGAAATGCCGAAACGGCCTTCTTGTTCACGAATGTCACACCGTCCGTCGTGGCCAACTCGACCAAGATGTCCAACATGGGCCAAGGGGCGAGCATACTCAGGTAGATTGCCAAGTTCTTACTGAATGTACGTTCTCCGTCGTAAAACTCGCGAGGCAACACCACGAGTGAACCTATTGGTGGCGAGGTTCGACACCCCACGTGTAGACGAATGGTTCCAGTCTGGCCTCCAGTCCATGGTATCACTGGCCAGTTTCCACCTGACATCGGAGTCCAGTTGATGAACGTTCTTGGCTTTTCCTCCGACACGATTTCCATGAAGGGGACTAAAGCTGACAAAAAACCGTCGCACGGAAAATTCGGAGACCATGCATTAGTCTGACGGAGGGAACATAGTAAAGCCAGGCAGTTGAGCTTCATTAGCAACGTATCGCTGTTCAGCTCGTCAGCTAAGACCCAGGAATGCATGGAAAGGTCTTCGTGTAGTTCGTCCACCAGCTCTCGGTAAGAGGGCAGCGGCGAAAAAAGTCCGAAGTCTGCGAAACGGGAGCGTCGGATATTTAACGCAATATCTGAAAACTCCGTTTGCATGTGGGAACCACTTGTGAAGAAACTAGTCGACGCAAACTCCCAAGGCACTTCGTTTATGAAGTGGGCGTTCTTTGGCGTTTCCAAGAACCCAGGGTTAGTATGGTGTGCCACGTCGAGCTTCCCATCGAGAATGACCCAATACTCTCCATCCTTCAAGTCAGCAAAGGTGGGTACAACGGCGGATGGGGCTGCTTGGCTTACCGCATAGACACAAGGGGGTTCGACGAATGCAAAGTGGAAGCCAATGACTGGGTCCGAACAAGGCGATAATCCCTCAATGTTGACCAGTGAATACTTTTTTTCTATCAAATGGTCGTTCGAAATCAATTGACAGCATAGAGTTCCTTCAACCGCGGGGGCAGGATCGCCCTCGGCGTGCAGCGCTAGTGCTTTACTCAGCCATTCAAGACCCGCTTCGTCCAACGACATGCACGCCCACAAACAACCAGGTACCAGCCGCCCAGTTTGGTTCTTCGGTACGAAGGTGGTGCATTCACCATCGCCAAGAAACGAGATCGGGTAGAGGTGGCATTCGCGTATGGGAAGGGAGAAGAACCCAGCATATTTGAAGTTCTGGCTGACATCATATTTCGGTGTGAGAGAATACCTACAATTCACAAAAGGACGCGGAATCAAACTACAGTCGGTCAGCCCCTTGCTTCGTGACCTAGAACTCAGCGGAGTTTTCAACATATCATCCACTCCCTTCAAAGACAGCAATTCGTCCATCTTGTGTATTTGTCTGCCCGTCTCTTGCTCTTTCTCCTTATCACATTTGCGCCTGTCGAAGTCAGTTTTTTTTGCAGGAAAAAACAGTATAAGAAAGTTCAAAATCTAATACCTAATGACAACTCACCATGTGCCAGAATATTTTCGGAGTTCGTCGTCGACGCTTGTACACCTCATCACAAAAGCGAGAACGCTTGTATGCCCTGAAGCGGTTTTCCAGATCCCTCAAGTGTCCTGCGCACTAATAGCTTCTAGTACATCACCGTAAAAGAAAAAAAAAGGCTGTAGACGAAAATCTGTAAAATACATCAAGGAAAGAAGGTCTCATCACCCAAAATCATCTGCATGTAATCACAAAACAGCCAATCAATAACAAATCCGTAAAACTCGATTTCACGGGCGCGAGTGTTTCCGCCAAAACCTCTTCATTTCCTCATGATTTTCCTTGGCAACAACCACCGTCTTTCTTTGGTTCGATTCCCAGATAGCTATTCCTTTTTCCCGGGCGAAATCTCGCATAGCTTCGTATTCGCTCAGAGATAGGAACTGATTGTACGCCACGCCATCAGTTAAAGTTATTCGGTCTCTTTCTTTCTCCCATAAATGAATCTAAAGTGTAACAAGTTTCAACATCATGCTTTCATTCGTCAATGGAAAATACTGTACACGAAAATGTGAAAAAACCTGGTCGCTGACTGTCGGCGGAATAACAGAAGAACCTCCTGAAGCAAGCATTCTTCTCCGCATTTCCGGATGAGCATTCATCTTCAAAAAATCGACGATTTGTGCTGCAGTGAGTCCCATTTTCAGAGCCATTCTCACACTATCTCTCGTAAGTACTGCAACCACCATCCCCGGAAATCTACAGAAAAGTCAGGGAATATCGTTAAATCGCGTTCACGCCAATACAATATGATGAATATTTTAGACTAATGGAAAACATTTCAAGCTTCAAAAATTTGTCGTTCATGTCATCAGATAACAATAAGATTCACTCCCCCCACCTCCACATTATTTAAATCTTCAACATAAAAAATATAAGACTCGGTAAAATACCCAGATTTTCAAGCCGATTTCATAAGCTGCAGATCATATTCGAGAATGTCGTCCAAAGGCCCCCACTTCCCAAAAGCCCGAAGGGGGGAGGGGGGTCTTTTGGCAAGTTAATTAAAATTAATTATGCTTTTAAATTTCCGAATGTTCTCGAATATAGGGGCCTTTTGGCAAGGGGGCTCTTTTGGTAGGCGGGCATTTTGGTTGGGTACCCATTCTCGAGAAAATTCGGAAATTAAAATGCATAATTAATTTTATCAACTCACCGGTGAAGCATCTCCGTGAACATGGCGAGCAATGAAATCGGCAGTTCTGACTCTGTGTAAGCGTATACTCGGTAATTCGTTTCGACTATCAAAAAACCCGCTTGAGCAGCTTCCTCCGCTTCTCGCCACGACAAAACACTGGAGTTCTTCAACCCGGACGCTAAACCAAGCGCCAAACGAGTCGGATAGAAAAGTCCCTCTTTCCTCTGAAACAAATCATACGTCCTCTCATGATCACACACAAAAACAGACCTTACACGAAACAGCAAAAGGACTTCATAGCACTGCACAACCATGAAGGTAACAGTTTTAGCTAAAATTACTGTCACAATGAAGCGTGGACTAAATGCAATGCAAATTACAGAACGTAACATTTTTAAAATCACACAATGTCGCAATAAATTATAAGCCCAAGAAAGGGAACCCAATACAGAACTGCATGCGTTCGTCCCTGAAGGAAAACCAAAACTGAAGAAAATTATTGAAAAGTGAAATGGATATAGTCACCTAAAGTATCAGGATAACCAAAAGAATTTCATGACGGAGTAGATATAAAAATACAAGAGCACGATTAGAAAACCACAGAAAAACTTTGGTATGAGTGATCTCAAAAATCATCGCTCAAAAAACTTGAAATCTCAGAATTCCAAAACTGCCATCAAAATATTGATGCATCAGAAAAAACATCACAAGAACTTACGAGAAAAAGAGGATATTTTATGTAAAGGTCATGCTTTATGAATTCCTTCACAGATGTCACCAGAAATAAAATTAGTACTGGACCAGATTAGTGACTACGAAGAAAATAACAGAAAACCGTACCCAAACCCTAAAAGGAAATCAATAAACGGAAATTCAAAAAATTTCAAGCAGGATTTGCAAATAGGGATGGAAATGGAACGAAGGAGAAAAACAGAGTTAAATTTTTACTGGAGCTAAGCAGAAGGAAAGGGACGACGACAAACCACCAAAGCACCATCACCATCCGGACGAACCTTCCGTTGGTAGACAATGCCCAGTTCTCGCAGGTGTTGCAACACAGTTTGCAACTCAATCCCAAACTTCTCGCTATTGTAGCACTGAAATGAGAAAAGTTACAATTTGCAGGACGGTAGCATCTAGCAAGACGCATTCGGGGAAATGTTTCAAGATTTCTGCACGGGACTTGAAACGGAATAATTTGGGGAACTTTTCGGACTAATTAAAACCAATCTGTACAGCTTCACAAGCACTATTCAAATAATCTCTCCACCGAGTTCTTTCAACCGAAACGGATCAAAGCACATGAAACAAGGGACAGAAGCATTCGATTATCCATAATAATTCATTCTTCCATGGACCATGAGGTTTTTCATTGATTTTTAACAAAGCAATACCGCTTCCTGCCAACAATTCGTAGCACTCTAAAATGATCCTTCAGTAGAATCTCACCTGACCCAGGTCAGACAAAGATAACTCGCACAGGAAGCCCAGACACACCGACACATCGCACGCATACCGAGACTCCACCAAGCTCAAGTAATGGGTCAAGAAGAACCAAACTTGCTCGGGTCTCGGCATCAGCAGAAACTGGAACCCGGCTGATGTGATCCGCTCTTCGCTTCCGTCATCGCAAACCATGAGACCGGCGGTTCGAAGCACGAGCTTCGTGTCTTGAGAGACCGTGAGATCCTTTTGACCTTTGCTCATGACCTGATTCGACCCCGATCGGCTGCTTTCGGACGCCATGTAGTTGAGGACGCAGTCCCATCGCTCCTGGGCGTACTTGTCGAGGAATGGAGCGTCTCGAGTCTTTTTCGGATCGCTTTCGGATTTGGCTTGTAATATCCACGGTTTTCCTCTAAAAAAAAAAGTTCAAGTTTAATCGACCTGCCCGCGATATTGAGGGATATTCGAAAGAATTTCTCTAGATTCTAGCGAGCTGCTCAAAAAGACATTAACTTCGGATAATCTTCACCTACTTCATCTACAACCCACACGATTTTGCTTCCCAAAAACTGCCCTCATGAACTCGGATGTGGCCCATGAAGTACAGTACTCGTAATATTTCAGTACGGACAGCATGCGGTTTTGTCTCCATGTGGTGTTACGTATTGACTGAAAACGCCCTGAATTTTAGATCGCAGAGCGGATTACGAAAAAAAACTTTACGTCCATTGCTAAGTGCATGGATGGACCAGGCGATTGAACAATGAATCTTGAATAGAGCTCTCATTCATATTTTCATGAAAATTAGGGGTTTTAGAGGTCTTCAAAATAATCCCAGATCAGGAAACGCTTCCATTGGTTTCATGTAATGACATTGATGGAGTTTTTAAATATTATTCAAGAATACAGTCATTCCCTCAACATTACCAACCACTTCTCTGCCTTCAATGATGGCTGGCAAGTGACACTAACTTTTCGGCGGAAACTTAAGACTGCTTTTTTTTTTTTTGCTGGAAAAAACAGTATAAAAACTTTCGAAATCTAATATCTAATAACAACTCACCCTCCGAGAAGACAAACTCGGAAATTGTCGCGGAATCTAGAGCTCATCACATAAGCGAGAACGCTTGTATGCCCTGAAGCGTTTTTCCAGATCCCTAAAGTGTCCAGCGCACTAACAGCTTCTTGTACATCACTGTAAAAAAAAAAAAAGGTTAAAGACGAAAAGCTGATACTAAAACCCTACTGAGATTATTTTACAAAATTATTTCTCATCCCCAATTCAGAAAATTTTGCACATTAATTGCTGCAGGTGCACGTTAAAATGGAAATGAAAATAGACGTAATTTCTCGAATTGCGGTAGATCATTAAAACGCATGTCCTTTCGCAAAAAACCGTGATTTATTCTTAAATCTTCGCTCTGCTGAATTGATGAGTAAAACAATCAACTACAGTACTGTATAATACTGTATTTCGAATAATGAAAAAAATAAATGAACGAAATTATTACGGACAATGGAACAGATTACGTCGGTGTACTTACTTTTGGTGATTCTTATCAGCCCACGAGTCTATCACAGTCCTTGGCACTGGCTTCTCTAAGAACACCATTTGACACAAAATGATTTGTGCGAAGGATGGCAAAACTCTGCGGAAGACAAGAAGCATTCGTCATAAAGCTCGGAATACCATCCCCAAATCTTACAAAATCAAATTTTCTGCTCAAAATTTTGATTCCTCCAAGTTGGCACGAAGAGGACGAAAGATTTAATAAACCTTTACTAATTCCGAAATAAAAAAAAAGCTTCATCCGACCTTTCATATTTTCGGAAAAAATGCGGCATTTATTTTTATTTTTTCGAGCTGAAGCCAGAGAAACCTTATGATGATAATGAGACAGAAAAAAGCGAATTGAGACAGGGAACAAACTCCATTTCGTACAAACCTGAACACAGACAGGCAAGCAGCAGGAGATTCGAAAAGCTTCTGGAGTGATTTCTCCGGCATACACTTCAAGTAGGTGAACAGGTCTTGAAAGTCAACCGCAAACTTGCTTCTTGAACCCACATCCCCCGTCTTCGTCGTCATATTCTCAAACACACATGCAAAAAATTCTGAAAACGAAAACTCCCGCGACTTCAAATAACCCACAAGACAAAAGATAACGCAAATTAAATGAAGGAACACTGAGGAACTGCTAAAATGTAGCCTTTTGAATATTTTCATTTCGCGACATTTAGCAAGGTTCCAACCTCTCGTCATCCGAAGCAACTTCGGACGACACTAGTATCACAAGGCGGGTTAAACAAAATTAGATCGCATGCCCGAGATTTACGCGAAGAACACGAAAACAAAATTTGCGCGCATTTGCGAAAAAAAAATGCCAAAAATCTAGATTTCATTGAAAAAAATCTTCAGTTCAGAACACGACATCCGAACGGGATAGAGAATACAGTGCTACTCTGTAAAAATCCGTAAAAATCGAAATGTTCGCCTCCACCGTCATGAGCAGTGCGGACAAAAAAATATTTTCAGGAATTATTTTTTCCACTACATGGTCCAATACTGGCTTCTATGTTCCACGAATTCCGAGAGAATTGAACGCTGAATAAAAATGACTACCACACCGATTGAATTCTGTTAGCGTCGCCATTCCAAAACAAAACCAAAAATAAATTTCTTATCTTTCCACATCACCCAAAGAAAATAAACGGCAAATTTTCGTCGAAAATTGTTGTCGTCACAAAAAAATAGATCAGTATCGCCTCTATGGAATCTCTAAAGTTACTAAACTTTGGGCCTTCGGAACTACTTTTTGATCTCCGATGATCACTAAATTATTGCCGCTCCTTCGGCTTCAACACGCACTACTACTAAAATCTTTCGCAAGCATTCCCGATGCGCGAATGATTTCTCCTGTCGCATGATCAAATTAAAGAAGATGACAACCCTTCCCTCATCATGAATTAGGGCTTCATATGTAAGTCTTTTTGGAAAATGTTTACGAAGGAATTTCGAATACAATAGGAGATTCAATTCTGGGCATATTTGAATGGAAGCGTGACATTATTTCAATTTTTCGGGTATTTCAGGTGCAGTTACACTTCAAAGCTACCAACTTGTAAAAATTGTCATTTCTAGCATCAAAATGACACGAGGGGACAAACAAAAAAGAAGTCCCATATGATGAATACAACTCAGAAGCAGCTTACAAAACGAACAGTTCAGAAATGAATTTTTGGTACGTGGCTCTCGTACTCTTGACAATTCTCACTTCACACAGCGGACTCAACTATGATGAGCACAAAAACCACGACAAAAAGGTTTAGGTTGTCATTCCAACCAACTTTCACGAAAGCTTTCTTTCCTATTTGCGCCTAGTTTTCACATAAGGAATTGTCAAATTGAATCCTAAAAATTTTGCTCCACTTTCGCGTCCGTTTGCATCTCCGAAAAGCTTTTAGCCAAATGAAACCTGGCCATTTCGACAGCAGATCTTTGGACATTTGCCCAATGTCCCTCTTTTCGCTCTGCAATGAATACCTTGCAGATTGGTATTCTTGATATGGAAAGGATAAAATTGTTACCGCAGCCCAGTTTTTCTCTCGGGCTTCCCTGATCTAATTTAGAATCAAAGATATTTTCAGCGTTCTCCACCACCAATTGTCAACCGGTGTTGCGATCAGCGGTTTTTCTGGGGCATATCAAACATATCAAACAGAAGTGATCAGAGGCGGCAAAAAAAAAAAAAAACTTGCAGACCACGCTGAGGAAGATTAAGTAAGCTTCATCTCAAAAGTTTCTCAATTTTTGCTTTTAAATCTCAGCTTCAGTTAACTTCTATTCGAGAAATTCATCTTTCAAATTCTTAAAATTTGTACGGCTTGGTCATAATTTTTCCTTGAATATTCGGAGGTTTGAAAAACGAGAAAATAGGCTTTGAGAATGAGAGGGATCAAAGTCAATCCCGCATTTTCCCCAAATGACGGCTGAAAAACGTACAGGGCCGAACTTTCGAAAAAACGCCTACGCCAAAACAAAACAACCCTTCGCATAAACAAAGAGCAACTTCTGAGGTACGAAGGGGTCACCCGACAAAACAACCATCAGAAAACTTCAGATACATGAAGTCCTTAAACGACGCGATCGTCACCCAGAGTACCTGCGTCCCCAACGAAAGGTGCGAAAATGAACTTTAAAACGCTTGAAATCCCTGTGACAAATTCGTCATAGAGAGACATCGGTGGTTCAGCAACGATCGTCAACAACGGATTCTTGCAGTGAATGCATCGGATTTCCCGGAGCGTCATAACCGGCTTCATAGTTCCCAGTCCCGACTTGAGAATTGCAGAAAATGCCACAATGTCTCCCTTCGAGGCATTGAATGCAAAAGTCTGTATAGGGAACGCGATACAAATATTTCGTTCATCAAATTTGAACTTCATACATGACATGGAAAAGGGGTCATTTCTTAACGAACGCCAGTTCAAAACACAGCGCTTCACATTAAAGTAAAGTTCAATATTTTTTAGAGATATTTTACATAGCACTTGGGGAATTTCGGAAAATGCCACTATGTCTCCCTTCGAGGCATTGAACGCGAAAGTCTGCATAGGTAACATCATACTGTACAAATACTTCGTCCATCAACTTCGAACTTCATATAAGACAACGAAAAGGCGTCATTTCTGAATGGTGGTAAGTTCAAGGTACAGTGAGACCCCAAGATGCGGACATAATTTATGCAGCAAGAGTGTCCTCAAGTCAAATGTCCCCAAGTTGAGTCTCATTCTCCCTTAGACTTACATTATATAATTTTCAATTGGTGTTTCATGTACAAAATACACACCATAATTCCATGAAAATAAAAATTGTCTCCTAATTTTAACTGATTCTAATCAATATATTTCAACACAATATGGACATTTAGGGAATTTAATACTGATATTTCTGTACAGTACATAGAAATATTGGCTGTAAAAATAATATTCAAGTGAAAAAGAGAGAATGAAGTCCCTCTCTGCTGGAGGTAAATTTTTTAAATCAGCTAAATGGATGGTAAATTGGTGAGAGAAATGGCTAAGAATTTTTCTTACACCAATTTTAGGGTTGGAAATATCTGTTTCTTGTAATTTGGCCTGAAGCCCATGGGGAAGGAGTGGACCTTTGGCCACATAATGGTTCACAATGCAAAAGTTCACCTGATTATGGAAGGGTTTGCAATACATTATACAGTCCTCTCTTCATTTTGAGCATCCCATCCCAAAAGAATGATTATATCAAATGATTGAATTCTTAAAATTTCTGTAAAATTCTAAACATGATGCCCAGGTGTGGCTGGGCACCCCCAGCTTGTACGTGAGGTTAAGTTTCTTGCGCTTTAAAAAAAAGCCTTTCAATAAGACATAGGCTAACACAGGCGAATAAAAAGTGAAATAACTGGCGGGACCCGTTTACTCGGAGGTTGTAGTTTAGAGAAATTAACTAGAACTATAAAACCGCACTCGCATGAGTTTCTTGCTCACATTTATCCAACGACAAAAAACACGATTGGAACCTGACCTGAAATTCATTCCCAGCTTCAACAACAACATGCAGTCCAGTGTTCCAGTAACCAGCAGACGGGAGCTTGACTGAAAAGGCGAACGAGTAAGAGTCATACTCGTTCAAATGACACTGTCTGTTGTGAAAGTCCATCAAATTCTCGAAATCCCACGAGTCCTCTCCGGGTAAAAGCTGGTCTCCAGGACGCTGAGGAATCGGTTGTCCGTAAAAGCAATACAAAAAGTTGGCCAGTGCTTCAGGCAGACAGTCGACAGCTTTCTTGATCGGATTATCCACTTCTGATACGGACACTTGCACAATCTCGCCAGACCAGTCAACTCTGCGAGAAATCACACCAGTGCATCGATGTAATCAGCCAATGTTTCATTAAAATGTATAAAAGAGGGTTGAACGATTCATACAGAAGCATCACTTGGTACTAAATACACTAAGGGGAAAAGAAAAAGCCCAGAAACACTCGTGCAACCATAGAAACAAACTTTTTTTTTTAGCTCACGAAGAAAATTTATCTGAACAGGAATACAAAAAAAATAAGAGTCGAGATTCCATTTCGCGCAAGCAGAACGGTAGTCAAGACTTTTTCACAAGAACATTTTATAAATTTTTTAAAGGCTTCAAATCGCATTTTAATTTCAAATTGCATTGAAATATGGCATCAGCAGTCTATGATAAGCTGAGAATTCATCAAGATGGGCATTCTGGGGAAGTTTTCTCTTTTCACCTTTTTTATATTTATTTTTTAAACAAAACATTGAATACAGCTGAAACATGTTAAAAAAACGGAAGAAACATACAAATATAAAAATCTGCCTCCTTCCCATGCAAGGTTTGACATAATTTTATCTCCGCCCTCATAAAGGGGTTTACAATTTTATGAAGACTGAAATTGTCGCTCTGACTGCTCATGTGGGAGACATAGTTCGAGGGGCGATTCCATTTTACAAAGTCTAAAATATAAGAAAGACAGCTAGATTTTTCTGAAGAAATTTCAATTTCAAGTAAAAAAAAAAAACTTGAAAATGCGGTTGTTTCAATTATGAATAAGCTGGAGACTCAAAGCGGATAATCGGAAAATATTCCCTTAGCAGGTAAAAAATAAAATAAATAGACAGAACCATGCAGTAAACCAAGTTTCTTGATTTGAAAGACCTGAAAAATTGACGACAGAGGAAAAAAAATACATATCGTCAAATTCAAGCCAGTGCAAAGTGGGATTTCCTGTGAAATGAAATTAGTGAGGGATTAAAAGAAAACGGGGGTTCGTCTGGAGAAGCACAGAGAAAACTAATTTCGACTTTCAATTCGCGTTACGCATACTGTATTTGGGTAACGAATAAAAGGGAACTCTTTTTCGCAAGGCATTCATAATGTCACTCTTACAGCATGTTATTCAGGAATCTCTCTATGAACTCCACGTAGGGGGAAAAAAAAAAACCGGCGACCCAGTCTTTCTACAAAAGGACCGACCTATTCAAACATATCAAGCCCACAGAAACTTCGAAGGTTTTCCTTTTCAACCAACGAAAATCCAAACTTGGTAGTCAGCGATACTTGGTCTAATATCTATACCACAATGCCACGATTATGAGGACTCACTGGCACCCTTCAATCAAAGAGCACTCCTTTTGCATTCTTGCTTCCGTTTTGCCCCAATCTTTCAACTGCTCATCGGGAACCCTGCGACAACTTATTTCGATTAATTCGCAACACCATAAGCAAAAATTGAAGAGTAAAATTGAGCTTAGCAGTGCTTCGAAATATTCTCTTCGTAACCGTAAATGCACTTGAACGCCTTGAAGGAAACAAACTTTCTCTCTTTTTGTTCAAAAAAATGAAGAAAACACAAACCCCATCATCATCATCATAATGAATCTACGGAGTTCCCTAGGGAGAATTACAATTTTAAAATTATTTTTCTTTCGGTAAATATCCGTCGAAATCATATCCAAAGCAAAGCGGTGTATTTTTGTGGTTTTTCTCCATCAGTATGACCAGCACGCATACTAAAAAAAAAACAAGGAAGAAGATACCACTTGTTTCTCAATAAGATTGATAACATTAATGCAAAGTTTGTCCTACTTATGCAAGACTTGGGGTCAGCCGAGCGAACATTTACCGTAGAAAGTACAGGTACTGTACTTCAGATAATAATGACTCGTCCTAGAATTATTCTGCATTTTCGAGACTTTTTTTTTCTCGACAGGATGACAATGGCAGGAGAATGATTCTAGTCGCGACAGGTTTGACCTTTTCCGTTTCAAATTTTGGGCGTGTGAGTGGAAAGAAATATTTTTTTCGTTTTCAGGAATGTCTCAAAATTTGTGATCAATAAACCATCACAGAAACATCTTCATGGTGGGTGAGAAGAAAAATTTAAGAATGGAGAATGATTCGAAAATAAAAATAACTCTCCTTGAATGAATCAAGTTGAAAAAAATTAAACTTGAATTATTTCATTTTCAAATCAAAATCCAATTTCAAATTTTATATTGAGGGAAAATTCGACTGCGCGGGAAAATTCAGACACCCGTAGCACGGCTCCGTAAGAATTCGTCCTCGGACGAATTGGTCCTCGTCCCAGGCCGGGGTAGAAATGGGCCTCGGGACAATTCGTCCTCGCGGGGGGAGGCGGGGTTACGCTACATTGCAGGTGCAACCGCGCGTTATTCACAATTGTTTCTCTTGCAAAAATGTACAAATATTTCCACAGATGCAATTGTATTTTTTCTATTTGGGTTACATTTTGTAAATCCTATTATAGATAACCAAAATGTATATATTTATACATTTCCCAGGTTGCATCAATCCTCATACGATCTCTGTGTACTGGACTTCTCATTGGGTTACAACTTACCGTTAAAAAATTTCTTTTTTATCTTCCTTGGCGCCACTCAGAGACAGTGGGCAAGACCCAATCTAACCAACAATATTTCAAAATTTGCCATCAGCTACTGTACTTCAAAAACCCCATGAAATTTCCCGGATTGTGGATGTTTGCCAAATTCCATGTGTAAAGTAAGCATAAAATAAATTTCTTGGCAGATTTTGGTTATCTATAATAGGATTTACAAAATGTAACCCAAATAGAAAAAATACAATTGCATCCATTGTCCATCCTTTGTCAGATAAAAAAAAATACAGGTAAATAAAAAAATACAATTGCATCCATCGTCAGATTTGAAAAAATACAGGTGTTGAAGTCATTGTCTGATTTCAAATTCGTGCGAGGCATATGCGCACTACTCCTGGTCTACAGAAAGACTGACCAGCATATGGAGGGAGGGTATCCCATCCCGCCACCCCCGCCAGTAGCCCCGCCTCCCCCCGCGAGGACGAATTGTCCCGAGGCCCATTTCTACCCAGTCCCCAGGACGAATTCTACAAAGGACGATTTCCTCGAGGACGAATTCTACCGGAGCGCGTAGCACTGATGCCAATATCCAACAAAATTAGTTCTTTCGAAGTACCGGTATAATGAAAACGACAATCCTTTCACTGAACGGAATTTTTTGGGCGGTAAGTGAAGCCGGTCGAACGGCTTAGACAAGTAAGGCAGTTTCATGGTATCTTCGAAAAGGAAAAATAAGATGTGCCTTACGATCTAATTCATAGTCAGAAGACCTACAAAAATAAACAGCAAGAGGAGGGTTTCTTCGTAGTCCTGAAAGCGTCAAGAAAAGCAGATTAAGTTTAAATGCCAATTCCAGAAAATATTAAATAAGGATAAGTATTTTATCCCATCCCAAGCAAAGGTTCTAGGAATGGCTTCCTACCAGATTATCCCACATTGTTTCAACTCAAAAGGATTAAACCGTCTGGAACTTCCCCAGGAAGCTTGGAGGGGGTCTGTCTTTGCTTGGTTCATTCTCTAATGGCCAGGAACATCAGGAACTATGCTCCTTTTTTGGGACTTTACATTTACTTCCTGTAATATTCTATAGTCATCAACCTTTTTTATTAACATGTTGATACAAAAGTTCCTTCAGCCCCTGACTATGATAATTTTTTCATGATCCACTTTCAAATCCATGCCATTTATAACACATTTTGCAATATGGTATGAACTGACAAAAGGCACTAAGTAGAAACAATATGGTGCTCCGTGTTTTCATTCAAGCTAGCAACAGACTGACTTCCTGTCAGACGAAATTAAAGCATGAGTTTGAATTTACATTTTGTAATGTAATTCAGTTTGATATAGTTGCCGTGAAAGGCCAAAAATTGAGAGCTAATGCCTGTTAATCCTTTTGTAAAATATTGTATACAAAAAACCATGACGTAAAAATCAAAGCAAATTAAATTGTGGGAAGAGCAGAAAAATCATTCAAAAGAGGCAAATATTCAGCAGGACAATGAACCAGGCAACAGTCTCTTTGGATACTTCTGAAGAAAGGGTATTTAGTACTCCTTATATACCTGAGTGGAAAATCATGGTTCCCCTTTTCAAATATATCTTTTTACTTTGTGTGTGATTTGAGGGGTCTCAAGCCATGGCGCCTGGCGCACATTCCCATTGGCTGGTGACCAAATCCCCTTTCTTCTTGAATGGTCCAACCAGCTTTAACCCTCTACTGGCCACAATGAGGAATAAGCTGGAAGGAAACCATTCCGAACACCCCAAGCAAATAAAGACGAGAAAGGACTAAAAAAATTAACTGAAGCAAA